>JAAEAF010014839.1:0-19630 GCA_011037195.1 Triatoma infestans
TCAACAAACAATGTTTACACCTAAACATCACACCAAAATATGCTACGATCGACATTAAAAATAAAACATCTACTGCATACAAAACCAAAATACAAGCACAAAAACTGTGGATAAAAAACGAAATACGCACGTTATACAATAAGAAAGACAAACTTGACAAACATGTCGATCGTAGCATATTTTGGTGTGATGTTTAGGTGTAAACATTGATTGTTGAAGTAGATGTTAGCTGGGTTGAAGTAGATGCACCAAGGCACAAAAGGAAGACGAATGGACATTCTAGAAAAAATAGAAATATACAAACACAAGACTATCTACAAAAACATAATGAATGACCAAATAAACTATAACTCAGAAACACTCTTTAAGGTCATTCCCCGCATCTAACAATATTACAAACATACCAACAACTAGTATACAACACATATCTATGCATATGTGTATATATATATGCATATGTGTATATGTGTATACATATACACATACCCACCCACACATTATATATAAAAAAAAAAAATTGCATGATGCATGAACCTCTTATTAAATTCTAACCTGTGGAACCAAATTTTCTTATTTCCCTGATTAAAATACAGATTATTTGCATGATGCTATTAAATTCTCCTACCGTGCCCTATTCTTAACAAATGTCACCTTACCTCTCTAAACATATTCTTACTATAATTTAAACATAAATTAATATCATTTAAAAACAAACATGATAAATAAATACGAATACATTTGATTTCCTCTAATATTTACATTAACTCTTCTCCAATTTGCCGTTTGCTGCCAACCTTCTTACATATCAATTTACTTACAGAATTTCTTGTATTAACCCTGCTTGTATTTCACATTTATGTATTACTTGTACAAGCTTTTGACTGTCCATAAACTTTGTATCGCCTTTCTTCAAACCTTATCTATTTGTAGTGGAAGTACGAAATGAAAAATAATAGTTTTTAAAAATAATTTATCTAATTTTGTTAATATATTAGACTGTGAATTTATCTTCAAAAAGAATGTATTTTAGTGTCAGGTACTGTAAATTGGGATCATTAAACAAAGGCACGAAATCCCGTTAGGGTAACTCTTTTGTATAAGAGAATTCCCCCGCGAGAGAGAGAGCAATTCCAAAGAATAGAGTCAATAGAGAAATATTAGTTTTAAAAGAGTAAAGAGTGGACAGTCTAAACTCAACCTTCAAACAGGACACTTCAGGAATTGCTCTCTAAATATCTGTGCCAGTTATAAATTAAATAAGTTTATAAACCAAATAAGTTGTTATTATTTTAACAGAATATATTTATTTATAAAACAGTAGTGTGTTCTTAATTACTCTTAATTCTTATAATCTATCTCAAACAAACACACAAGCCCTTTTCGCTAAAACGCTCACGACCCAACCAACTTCAAATATTCAAACATCACCAAAACATTACATTGGTGCCAGCTGTTTGGGATATTTTCAACGAGAATCCACAAATTTACAAGTACGTAAAAATTTCAATTTCATAATTAAACAAATTATCCATCAGATAATTTGATTGTTTTTTTAAATTACTTTCTCAGCGGAAATATCTTCAATATTTCCCATTATTGAATTTTCTAGTGAATTTCATTTTTAAATTTTTGTAATTGTACCACTTGTACCTCGATCCCTTTCGAATTTTGAATTTATGAGTGTACTTAATAGATCCCAAATTATAAAGATATTACGCGATAATAACCTTTCTGTTGGAGGCAATTTACTCCAATTACGTAGACGTCTTGAAAAATATAATCTTTCCCCAAGCAATTCGTTCACTGACAAAATGTATAAGATTAATGGACAAGACATGGGCATCGACGCTGCTGTAGAATATTTACTTGCTCAGCAGCAATTAACAAATCCTCCAATTAACAATCAACCTAGTCCCTTAAGGAATTTGCAATTAATCAATAGCTTACCTACCTTCGATGGCGAAAATTCAGCCAAAGTGTCTGATTTCCTTGACCAAATTAGCCATTGTGCTAGTCTTTCTGGCTGGGACGACGCTGCTAAATTAGAAATATTAGCACTTAGGCTCTCAGGTTCTGCAAAAATATTTTACGACACCCAGAAAGCGGAATTACAACGCCAGGGTACAACTATAACGTATCCTCTAATTTCAGAGCGACTTCTAGCCCGATTTCGTAAAGAGAAAACACCCCTAGTCCTCTTACAACAGATGACTAATATTCAGTCCTTGCCCACTGAGTCTCCTGAAACATTCGCGGATAGGATTAGACATATCCAATCCGCCATTCATTTAAAAGCTCAAGCTAACCCACTCGAGGCCTTACAAACAATATTAGATAAACTGGCCACTGATGCATTCTTGAAGTCACTTCCTCAACCGCTTCGTAATGAGGTGCGAACGAAGCTTCCTCAAAAATTAGATGAAGCACTTTCCTATGCCAATGCCCTAAAAGAAGTTCAGGCTTCTGAATCAAACCCCACAGTTTTCGCTGTTACTGCGAAAAATTCCAATTCTCGTACACCCCCATCTCCTTGTCGTTACTGTGGACAAATGCATTTCCACAGAGAATGCCCGCATCGTAATAAAAGTCAAAAGCCACAATTAAAACCAACTACCACTTGTAGAGTATTTAATGTAATAAGAACAGACCTTGTCGCCATTGTTCCGGTCCACATTTTGACGTGGACTGCACCAACAAATTCAGACCAAAACCTCGTACTAACTTTGGCAAAATGCCTAAGAAATTTAATATTCCTCAAAACCTTAATCACAGAGCAAATAGTAATAATCGCTATAATAATAATAATAATCAATATTATAGTAATAATCATAGTCCTCGAATTAATTCAAACAATTCGCGATTTAACCCTTATTCAGATAGACCCCAGTATAGACATAATAATAATAATGGTAGCAATAACCTCCAAAATAGGCCCACTTGCCAATTTTGTTCAAAATTTGGACATACGGCTCGAAATTGTTTCCAAATACAGCCCAAAACGAGTTAGCCCTCAGTCGCTTTCTCGAAAACCTGATATGACTATGGCGCAATCATACCTGCTTCCATCAGTCCTGTCTAACTAGGTAATACCTAACTATGGCATCACGTCCCTTCATTTGCATGCGGACAATGTCGAAAATTCCAAATTTTCTGGCGAATTCATACTTTCGCAATTAAAAGGCAATTTCCAATGAATACTTGTAGAAACATTCTTACAGGGCAATCATTAATTTGCGCACGTATCTAACACTTAAATTCAACATTCAATTTTCAAATAGTACTCAAACGCACCAATTTAGTACTAATCGCTAAGTTCACTAAAATCCCTAGTAACTAGCCACAAAATTTCTGTGCCACCTCGCGCACACAATGCATAACACTTGAAATAAAATACTTGACATAATCTCTTGAAATAATTCTCAATATATCACACTTCTTAACTTTACATACTACACCACATGTAAATGTTATATGTAAGAATAAATGTATCAGGTTTATATCTAATTAAGTTGTTGCAATAATGACATATTATTTTTGTTTCAGCACTGAAAACTATCGTACTTCGAGTCATAAAATTATTCCGGCTTTAATATTTGTAATTATTGCATTGTATATTTTAAATAATAATTGTAATTTATTTTATGTTGCAGAAATCAAGATGACCACGTGAATTTGTTTAATATTTTATATGTTAATATTGATGTTTTTTTATTGTATTAAACTAATTAACTAATTTTTTTCAGTTCGCCTTAAAAGGCTTAGCTTTAATAATTTTTATACTATTTGTTGAAATTATTGCATACATATCCATTATATTTTTATGCTGTAACAACTTAAAAATTTTAAATCTCTCTTTTGCACCAGATCAAGCCTCTTCGTCGTCTGCACGATTGCATGAGTATGAATGTTATTGCATGCGCATGAATTTGATTGCATGAAAACTGCATGATTAACTTTAAGAAATTGAAATTAACAATAATGTATTTATGTATAACTCTGTATGATTATTTTCAGATACACAAGATTTTACCAAAGGAATTGACACTAAACTTCGGATTCCTCATGATCCTATAATCTTTCCGCATCCCGCTCGCTTATTAAATATATATATTTTTTTTATTTGCGTATTTTGTGTATTTATTTATTTGTTAATTATTTTTGAAATACTTAAGAGTTTTTTTTTGTCCATATAGAGTTAATTCAAGATAGTACATACACACCTACAGTACCGACTTGCCTACACTGATCACCTTGTCTACCCTTGCCAGTCACATCTTCATGAGCAACACTCTCACTTGCCAAGCAGTGTTCGCTGTTCGCCTATCAGTCTACCACCACAGCAACGATCACCCGCTCACGCAGCGTTCGCTCGAGTAGAATACATTCAAACACCACGCTCACACCATCAAGCAGCGTTAGCCGCAGAAGAAGACTGCACCCTACGGCCACCTTGCAGAGGTTACACACACACGCCTCTCGATAACTTCCAAGCCTCTACAACTCCAATTATCTCCGCCAACAGTTTTCGTGGCCGAAGAATTTCTTTTCTCCAGAGGGGGGGATAATGTAGTGAAGTACCGAAATGAAAATAATGTTTTTTTAAAAATAATTTATCTAATTTTGTTAATATATTAGACCGTGAATTTATCTTCAAAAAGATTGTACTTTAGTGTCAGGTACTGTAAATTTGGATCATTAAACAAAGGCACAATATCCCGTTAGGGTAACTTCTTTGTATAAGAGAATTCCCCCGAGAGAGAGAGCAATTCCAAAGAAGAGAGTCAATAGAGAAATATTAGTTTTAAAAGAGTAAAGAGTGGACAGTCTAAACTCAACCTTCAAACAGGACACTTCAGGAATTGCTCTCTAAATATCTGTGCCAGTTATAAATTAAATAAGTTTATAAACCAAATAAGTTGTTATTATTTTAACAGAATATATTTATTTATAAAACAGTAGTGTGTTCTTAATTACTCTTAATTCTTATAATCTATCTCAAACAAACACACAAGCCCTTTTCGCTAAAACGCTACGCCACAAGCTACCTACACACACATCCACACCAAAACATTACATATTCCTATTAGTACAGTATACTCCTGAAATAACTTATCGCCCCCCATAATAAAAATAACTTGATAAGACACTGAGCATACTTTACAACACTATTAAAAATTTAGTTATGGAGTGATCTGCAAAACAGTAAACAAATTTATTATACACTATTTTTCTAATGTCTAATCATAACTTACAATAATTCCATTTTGCCATTAATCACACACATAGTAACATAACCTTATAACCTCCCCACATAGTTACATACAAACAACATGTGTGAGTAACAACTAACAGAAACATTACGTTGAAGTGAACTCTCTACACGAACTTGGTTAATTTGCTCAGACAATGGATAAGAATCCGAAACCGGTCAGGAAGAACATAAATATGCATGCTACGACGGATCAAATACCAGATGTTATCCAGCATTGCGGATCCATCCACATATTCAATATTACACAATTCTATCATCTAAATAATATTAATTTAATTAAATATGTTGTTGAAATTCCTAGGTTGAATAATTTCAGATGACCGAAAGTGCGTTTTTACTGAAAAGTATTTTTTTAGTTTTCTGCTTATTTTCTACAAAACGGCTCCAACGATTTTCATTAAACTAGTAATGTGAACTACACATAACTTTTTCTAAGCTACAACTTTTATTTGTAAAAATAAAAGTAGATAAAATTGACCGGCTCTAATTCACTTTTCTGCACAACATGGCGGCTCGGCCCTCCCGCCCTCCCTCCTAGTCACTTACCCAACCCCACCACCCTTAACCCCCCTCCCCTATCCTACCGCCACGCTTCTCGTTGCCTATAGAGACAAAGAGAAGTTTGAAAATTTATTTTTTTTTTTTTGCTGAGGTCAGCGATCTCGCAACCTTCGCCATACAAGTCCATCACTTTCACCACTCATGGTGGTAACTTGGGAATAGTAGTTTTCTTTAGATCCTTATACCTCACCCACATACTTCTCCCTCATCTCTCTCACTTGTTTCCTATATATACATATATATTTATTTATACATATATATACATGAAATTAAAGAAAGGCTCTGCCCCACGTACCCCAGGCCATGGTTCATTAACCTTTGCATCTGTATTTTTCCATTCATACAAAAGTTTATTAACCTCTATGTGACCACAATGTTTGCAATATACTTCCTGATTATATTTATTTATTTTTTTTTACACTGTCTTAAAGACACTTGTCTTTAAACCCTCCCTCTTTGTTTATGATAAAACGATTTTTATCGATCAAGTATATTACCAACACATACATCCAATATAGTCATTTCTGAGACAGATACTTATGTAAGTTTTTTTTGGTAAACAATAAACTAAAACTTAATCTTTGGTTCCTTCTTATACACCTTACTTGTTTAAGATAATTATATTTTTATCGATCAAGTATATTGACATCCAATCCAGTATATTGATTAAAACTTAAATCTTCACTTTCCTTGTTTAACATAATTCTATTTTTTTTTTATCGATCAATTATATTTATAGAATCCAGTATATTGATTTATGAGCATTTACTTCTGTAAGTTTTTTTTTGTGTACAGATTTAAGTCGTTGGATCTGTTATCTAACGCAATGTACGACGAAGTAGTTATTAATATCTTTAGTCGAAGTAATTTTTTATACAATTAAACAAAATAATTCAAGAAAGAAAAAAGCTAGTGTTTAACCAGAGATTTAGTAACTGTTGTATCTCAATTTACGTACAAAATTCCCCATATTTTTAAACGCTTTTCTAATCTAAAACGTACTCAATTTAGACACATAATTCCGTCAATACTTACAAAGTAGAGATGTAAGTTTTCGGTTAAAAATGTAATAATAATAATAATCTTTATTTATCTTCATTTTTTACAATCAATGAAAATGTTCTCGACCAGTCAATGTTGCAATATGTCTATAGATTTTCGGGTATTGGTCAATAAAAAAATTAAAACAATTTTAATTTAATTATTTATTGTTAAAAAAATTTTAACAATATTAATAAAAAACTACAATTTACCATTGAAGTTGAAGAAAACAACCAGATTCCATACTTAGATCTATTAATACATAGGAACGCTGACGGGACTATGTCAATAGATTGGTGGCGAAAACCGCAAAAATCAGACCGTTATTTAAATTATAATTCACAACTTCCTTTTAAATGCAAAATAAATGCAGCCATAGCCCTTAAAAATAGAGCATTGGAACTGAGTGATCCTCAGTTTCACAAACAAAACAAGCGCCGCATTAAAAACATTCCAAGGAAAAATGCTTTTCCAAACCATATTATCAATAGAATATTAAATCTATCTCCTATCAAAAATGGACAAAATATTTTTAATAGGAATAATGATAATACGGATTCTCAATTCCCTTATATCTATAGGTCATTAACATATGTTAATGGTTTATCGGAAAAAATCAGTAATATTTTCAAAAACACCAATATAAAATTGGCCCACAAGTGTAAAAACACCATATACAAGAAAATATATTCAAAACTTAAAAGTAAAATACCAATTAACAAACGCAGCAATTTGATTTATATGGTTAAGTGTAAGGATTGTGATGAAAAGTATATTGGGGAAACATCGCAATATTTAGAAAAACGGATATATCAGCATAAATATGATATAACCAACAAAAAAGAAAGTACAGCATTATCCCAACATGTTTTAGAAAAGAACCATGTTTTTGACTTCGCTGACGTAGGGATCTTGGATTTTGAAGTTGGGCACAAAAAAAGGTTTTTTAAAGAAATGGTATACATTGCTCGAGAGGAAAAATCCTGTAACAAAAAACTGATGTAGCAGGATTAAATATAGCTTACTACAATTTTATAAACCAAACCTAATGTTTTGTTACTGTAGCATCTGGAGGCCAGTTCAGGAAGCACATGCCACAGAAAACCTTTATTGTTACCTACCCTGGATAGCATTATATTGTCATTCTACTATTTGTCATCACACTAACCTTTGTGCAATATTTTTAGTCAGCAGAGTTTGATTTTTTTTAGTTCTTTTATAATTTTTATAATTTTAATTTTTTAATAGATTATTTAATATTAAAATAATAGAATATAATTTATATAATTATAAAAATGCAATAATAACATTTGATGAAAACATCTTAGTTTTGGTAGGTTATCGTAACACACTTAGTGTTTCTATTTTTCAGTTTTTATTTTCATGTAATATTTTTTATATTTATTGTTGATTTTGTTGTTGTATACAGGTACTGAGGAAGATTATGAAATATAATCGAAACGTTTACCTTTAACTAAAAAATTTTTTTATTGACCAATACCCGAAAATCTATAGACATATTCATTTTTTACATACAATTGTATGAACAAGACATGTCAGTACATTAAATAATCCAATAACCTTCTCACAGAGCAAGTCTAGGTAAGAAAATCATCCAAATCATATACTACTTTATCCAGGAGCATAGTTTTTAGTTTAGATTTAAACAATTTCATTGTTGGTAAAGATGAAATTTCATTCGGAAGTGCACTAAATATTTTCCTTCCCATAAATAAATAAGAAGATGTAAAAAATGAGTGGTTTGCCTGAGGAAAAGGAAAGTGGTCACGGTTCCGAGTATTATATTTATGGTTGAAGGTGTTGTAATTATTTCTAATTTTATAGAACCACGTACAGATGGAAAAGATATAAAGAGCTGGAATTGTGAGGATTTTGTTATTTTTAAAATGCAACCTACAGCTTTCATTGGGTCTTGCTTTAACCATAGCACGAATAGCTCTTTTTTGGATGCGGAAAATTCTTGATGTACATGGGCTGTTTCCCCAAAACATTATCCCATAGGAAGCCGTTGATTGGAATTTTCCAAAATATAGTACTTTTAAGGCCTCGAGATTGAGGATTAGAGTTAATTTTTTCAAGAGATATACTATGCTCGAAAGTGTAGGAGCCAGTGAACCTATATGTTCTTTCCAGCGCAGATCTACAGAAATGTGGAGTCCAAGAAATTTTGTCATAGGTGGGAAGATAATGCTGCCACATTGAGTCTTAACTAAAAGAGAGTACTCTTTGTAAAAGTCGAAAGTTCCTATCTTACAGATTGACATGTAAGAAATAAAAGTAAGAATAGCGGTCTATGCGTACATATTAAAACTAGTAATTTAACTGAAACTTATATGAATTTGGTTATATATTTTTAAACACTTGTTATTAGAGCAAAAGTAATTTCTTTAGAGATAGTTTGTGGAGTTTCTCAGTAATATCTCACATCTAGTAAGAAAAATTTTATTTTGTAAATATTTATTTTAAGTTCATATTTTATGTTGTTTCTATTTTTTCTGATTTGTATTAAAACCTTTGTGCAAACCCAGAGGAAGGCAATAAATTTGCCGAAATGTTAATAGAAATTTAAAAAGAGTTCTTTTGTATGACCGAACCTCAACATCCAATTTACAACATTGAATAAAGCGGTCGTAACGTATACCAAAACAGCTCTAACAATTTTTTTTTTAAACTCATAGAATATTCTTCGATTAAAAAAAGTAACATCTTTTTAGTTCATAATATCATATGCTGTTTAGCCATTATGCCTGTTTAACAATGTAAGACAGTAGAAGATGTTACATTAGAAAGGTTGAGGAAAGCAGATTCAACTTGGAAATTACTAGCAAAACTGTTATTGCAATCCACAATAATTGCCATACGATAACTAAAGTATGTTGTAGTGCAATATATGTTTATATTCTTTTGTATATCTGTGTTTTTCTTGGTTATTCGACAAATTTAATTGCAGTCCAATCAAACTTGGGTGTGTGCAGTGATTTTACCCAAAATATTTCATTTTAACCTGACCAAAATCCCAAAACATTTAACACAATACATTCTCTATTGTCTAATCATTCGTCATGACTCATTATCACATCCACAACTCTAGGAGTAAAATTCAATCTGTTATTCACTAAGGAAGTTACTTCTATTTAGGTGATGTATAAATCCCATTAATTTAATAAATTCTCTAAGGGAATTATATATATGTAAATTGAATGTGTATTAGATTACAAAAATGTTTAAAAATATAGAATAATGCATTTACCAGTTAAATTGGAAACTGATCACTATTTTGGGGGAACTAAGTACATAAATTGAGTGCTTCTTAGATTAGAAAAGTGTTTAAAATATGGGGAATTTTGTGCGTAAATTGAGATAAAAAGACTACTAGTTCTACTAAGCTTCTTTATTTTTGCTTTCTCTAACTAATTTGTTTAATTGTACAAACAATTAGTTCGACAGACGATTTTTTTGAAAATTACATTATTGCTTTTGATCAGCTTTCCACTAGATGTAAGATATCACTGCGAAACTCCACAAACTATCTCTAGGGAAATTACTTTTGCTCTAATAAGAAGTGCTTAAAAATATATAACAAAATTCATATAAGTTCCAGTTAAATTACTAGTTTTAATATGTACGCATAGACCGCTATTCTTACATGTCAATCTGTAAGATAGGCACTTTCGACTTTTACATTTTTAACCGAAAACTTACATCTCTACTTTGCAAGAATTGACGGAATTATGTGTCTAAATTGAGAACGTTTTAGATTAGAAAAGTGTTTAAAAATATGGGGAATTTTGTACGTAAATTGAGATACAACAGTTACTAAATCTCTGGTTAAACACTAGCTCTTTTCCTTTCTTTAATTATTTTGTTTAATTGTATAAACAATTAGTTCGACAAAAGATATTAATAACTACTTCGTCGTACATTGCGTTAGATAACAGATCCAACGACTTTAATCTGTACACAAAAAAAAACTTACAGAAGTAACTGACTCATAAATCAATATACTGGATTCTATAAATATAATTGATCGATAAAAAAAAATAGAATTATGTTAAACAAGGAAAGTGGAGATTTAAGTTTTATTTGTTTACCAAAACCTTACACAGGTAACTGTCTCATTAATCAATATACTGGATTGGATGTCAATATACTTGATCGATAAAAATAGAATTATCTTAAACAAGTAAGGTGTATAAGAAGGAACCAAAGATTAAGTTTTAGTTTATTGTTTACCAAAAAAAACTTACATATATCTGTCTCAGAAATCACTATATTGGATTGGATGTGTTGGTAATATACTTGATCGATAAAAATAGTTTTATCATAAACAAAGAGGGAGGGTTTAAAGACAAGTGTCTTTAAGACAGTGTAAAAAAAAAAAAATAAATATAATCAGGAAGTATACTGCAAACATTGTGCACACATAGAGGTTAATATTCTTTTGTATGAATGGAAAAATACAGATGCAAAGGTTAATGAACCATGGCCTGGGGTACGTGGGGCAGAGCCTTTCTTTAATTTCATGTATATATATGTATAAATAAATATATATGTATATATAGGAAACAAGTGAGAGAGATGAGGGAGAAGTATGTGGGTGAGGTATAAGGATCTAAAGAAAACTACTATTCCAAGTTACCACATGGCTGAGAGGTGAAAGTGATGGACTTGTATGCGAAGGTTGCGAGATCGCTTTTGCTGACCTCAGCAAAAAAAAAAATTAATTTTCAACTTTCTTTGTCTATAGGAAAGGAGGTGGGGGTAGTGATAGGGGAGGGGGTGGGAATATGTTTGTGGAGGGGGGTTAGTTGTGGGTGAGGGGGTAAGTGACTAGGGAGGGGTGGGCGAGAGGGGACGGCCGCCATGTTGTGCAGAAAAGTGAATTAGAACCGGTCAATTGTATCTACTGAAATTTTACAAATAAAAGTTGTGGCTTATAAAGAGTTATATGTGTAGTTCACATTACTAGTTTAAAGAAAATCGTTGGAGCCGTTTTGTAGAAAATAAGCAGAAAACTAAAAAAATACTTTTCAGTAAAAACGCACTTTCGGTCATCTGAAATTATTCAACCTAGGAATTTCAACAACATATTTAATTTAATTAATATTCAATTTAAGTTTAATAAATTCACTGGCTGGCCCGTATATTTTGGGAGCTCCACCATTTATTTCTATGAATTTTACCAGAAATCCATAGACTTAGATAATTTAAAAAGTCGATTCTAGTTCTATTATTGAAGTAGGCAGCACTGACTTTTAATAATAAATCAGGAAAGAAGAAAAAAAAAATTTTTTTTTTTTTACAATAATCAGTTGGTACACCTGTACAATACTATAATGAATATTTAAGAGTGTATCATTTTTTTGTCACTTACTGTCGATATATTCTCCAACTAATTTGTATAGTTTAGTTGGTGTGTTTATAAATTAGTCACAAATACATTGTTAGTATAGCAGATGTCATCCGATATTGATTAGGCGGTGCGAGTGGCCACGTCCTTGGGGCACCTCATTAACCATTATTATAACTCACACAACGGTGCTGGGGGGGGGGGCAAATCTAGTGTGAAAATATCACCCCATTTTTCTTAATCACAATTGTCTATTACTACGTTAGTTTCAGGCATCAGTTACGTGATGAATGTGTGGGCTACTTGGCGGGCCGCGTCATAGCCCAGGTACACCGGTTCTTCTATCCAGTGCGAAACACTCACACCACTTTCTCCTACTGCAGTTTACACAGATTTAACTGGCAGACTTTCTTCAAACATCATTTTTACCAAATCTTTGCTTGTCTACAATTTTATATCAATTAAAGAATCTAAACTTAATCAAATCACTTTTTGAGGAAACCATAACTTTCCCCATCCCCTGAAACTTCTTTAAATGCTTTAAATAAACTTTCACTGAGTTCCCAACAACAAAAAAAAAGTGATAGGTCTATGTATTCATAGTTAGTGTAAAAAATTTAATGAAATCCCGTCGGTGATTATATGGATAAAAATCCTAGAAAACTGAAATAACTTCAGTACACATCACTTCCGGTCAACCAATTTTTTTTTAAATCAGAATTTTGACAACATATTTAATTCTGATTAACATTATTTAGATGGTAGAATTGTATAATCAACTAAGATAACACGTTAGAGGAAAACATAACCCTATCCTCCCCCTCAAAAGCCCCTTTAATTGACTTTACCCGGAGAAATGTTGCAAATAAATGTTGTAGCTCTTTATATGTGTAGTGCACATACTTAGTTTAAAGAAAATCGCTTGGAGCCGTTTTAGAAAAAATAGAAGAAATCTGAAAAATACTTTTCAGTAAAAACGCACTTTCGGTCATCCGATATTATTCAAACTCGGAATTTGAACAACATATTTAATTCTAATTAATATTATTTAGATGATAGAATTCTGTAAAAAACTGAAATAGCACTTTAGAGGAAATCATGACCCCGAATCCCACCCCCAAAAGCCCCCTTAAATGAATTTTCTCGGAGAAATGTTGCAAATGAAAGTTGTAGCTCTTTGTATGTGTAGTTCACATACATAATTTAAAGAAAATCGTTGGAGCCGTTTTTTGGGAAAATCGTAGAAAAAACAACTTTATTTTATTTGGATTTAGAGGATCCACAAAGTGTATTTCCGGTGAAAACTCAAGAAAGGATCACAATACTTCCTCTTATTAGGAGTAAGAGAAAATCAACAAATTTGTTAATTTAAGTTTAATTAACAGCTGGGTGCAGGTTGCTGCTGGTCTAACAATCTGGCTGGTCACACAGGTATCTGCTTCACATCTTGAAAGATGCTGTTTCCCTACTGTACCTCCCTACAGAGTGGTGTAGCACTTTAACACTACTAGCCTGGCTGCAGTGCTTGTCATCTAAGACAGCTAGGAGCAGTAGTGACGTCATCGCGTGCTGTGAGGCGGGGATGATATGTTGGTGACCCGCGAGCCTTCAGGCACCACTTAGTGTCGTCCATATCTAGCCTGGACGCACAGAATCTCCTATCTCAGACAAAACCTTTTAACATGTTTACCAGAGCGTCCTCTATCACCAATCTTTTACCTCAACAGGCGCCGGGCGCAAATGACCACAGATGTTGAGACGCCTTAAATAAATAAATTAAAAAAAAAATTCTTCTACTCTGTTTACTGCTGTCACAGCCATTATTACCATCCAAACAATTGCTTGTTTATCAAAAAATTGAGTTTTTACCGGGAAAACAATGTTTTAGGTCCCCGAATCCTGAAAGAAACGATAAACACTCACGACTTTCTCTTACTCCTATTAATATAGTTCCCTCCAAATAACGAATTTTATTTAACTTCAAATTTTGCTCATATGTCCTACCTAATATAGTGGTGGGGGAACAAGTGCAACCTACCACCACAAGCAGGTAGGAATGGATAACATTGTAGAGAGCGCCACATTTCAATTCTAACGTCTCAGAGTCCACACACAGAACCACAAAAAAACAATTGTTTTCTGAAAAATGTTCCAAATAAAAGTGATAGGGGTATATCTATCTGTTCAGTTAGCATATACTAAGTTTGAAGGAAATCATTATACACGTTTTCGATAAAAACTTAAATAAAAAACTCAACTTCTGGTTAATAGATTTATTTCACATTTGGAACTGTGCCTATATATTTAATGTAAATTAATATTATGTATGTGGTAGAACTATAGATTGTAGTGAAGTGGGCAGCATAACGCTACTGTTCCCCCACAACCTCCTAAATTATCCATTTTCCCAGTATAATACTTGGGAAACATCATTTGGAGAAAATCGTTAAAGCCATTTTTAAGAAAATTGCAAAAAACTAAAAAAAAAAATTCAGTAAAGTCGCACATTTCCGGTTGATGGATTTTGCCCAAAGCTTCGTGTCAGATACGGTGGTTTGTACCTAAACGGAATACCAAGTTCTGAACTTGCTGCGATTGTGGATGAGAGGGGACCTCAAAACACGCAGTATCCGGTAAAGACTTAATTTCAAAAGTTTGACGTAATTACAATACTTGCTTCTAACAGCAGTAAACAAAATTAAATAATCTGGTGTGAAACACTCACACGACTCTCTCTTACTGCAATTGAAACTAAATTGACAACGTTTTTCAAACTTATATGATGAAGCGCGACCTTCCAGCCCCCCCCCCCTGAAAACCACTCCAAAATCTATTTTACATCAATTTTATTTTGTTCTATTAGTATAAATGCAAAATACAAAATGGCGTATCTTGCATTTCTGCCTCATTCTCTTTTGTTTTCTTTTTCAACAATAGAAAGAAAATTCCGAGTCAATCACAGTGCAGAATAGAAAGTGTGAAACGTGGGCGTATGTAAGGCCAATCACAAATTTAAAATAGCATGTTGACCACGACCACTTTTGACAGCTTCACTTCTACTCTGTGATTGGCTAATTATTTATAATCATTAAAAAGGCTCTGATTGAGATGGAAGAGGCGATGGAGGCTGGGGACTGTAACCGAAAGGCCTGGAAAGCAGCTGGTAGAAGCCCTCAGGAGCAAGTGCAGGGGTTGACGCGTGCGACGCAGACCCCGGCGATAGAAAAAACTCCGGCGCAGACGCCGATTGCTGGCGGTAGTAAAAGGGTTGCCTCTAGCCCGGCGGAACGACCGTGGACCACGGAGAAGAAAAGGAAAGAAGAGGGGACTCCTGATGGGTGGGCGGTCGCCCAGTCAAAAAAGGTCCGTAGGCGGGACAAAAAGGAGGCCATGGTAAATGAAGAGCGGGAAGAGAGCCCCGGAAGTAATAAAAAGAGGAAAAAAAAGAAGAAAAAGAAAACGACCCGACCGACCAAAGTCAGACCTGACGCGTTGCTGATTAAGCCAACGGAGGGTAGGACATATGCGGAGGTGCTCGGGGAAATACGAAAGAAGGCCAGCCCGGAGGGGGCGAGCACAGACGTCAAGGCGATCCAGCGAACGAGGGCAGGGGACGTCCTTCTGGAATTGAGCGCAAATCCGTCAGATAAGAAGGGTTTCACGGATGTATTGAGGACCATCCTTGGGGATCGGGCAACGATACGTAGCCTTGAACCTATGGACACCCTGGAGATTAGGGACATGGATAGCCTTACGACAGAAGATGAGGTGCGGGAGGCCATCTTGAGGGAGATTGGAGAGCTGGCCGGCGAATTGAGGGTCATGGTCACCAAGACGAATGCCAGAGAGCAGAGAATGGCTATCGTGGTGCTTGCCGCACGGGGAGCCAGTGAGTTGATATGAGTTTAATAAGACCGGCCGTATTAAAATAGGGTGGATCAACTGCAGGATAAGGCGTAGGGTCGAAGTGATTCGATGCTATGCCTGCTTTGGCTTCGGTCATCGGCAGACAGATTGCAGGGGTCCGGATAGAAAGAGGTTAGGAATTTGTATCCAGTGCGGACAGGAGGGTCATGTGAAGAAGGAGTGCAGAGGGGAACCGAAATGCGTTCTGTGTGAAGAGCGCGGTTTAGGTACGGAGGCGCTAAAACATGTCCTCGGGACAGGAGGATGCCCAACATTTAGAGAAGCATTGGATGAGAAACGTAAGAATAGTGGATTATGAGGATCCTCCAGGGGAATCTCCATCGAAGCAGAACTGCGGATGCTCTGTTGGATCAACTAAGTCTGGACAAGAGACCTGACATTGTGTTGATTAGTGAGCAGTACCGTAATAGAGAGAGATCCGACTGGTATGCTGATGTTCTCGGAACGGCAGCGATCTGATACCGGAGACAGGGACCGCTCACGTGATGAGGCATGGTGCCGGACGTGGGTTTGTCTTGGTTATGAATGGAGGTATTACTTATGTAAGCTGCTACCTCAGCCCGAATGTGAACATTCTCGAATTCAGAGAATTAGTGGACGGGATTGAGGACTTCACGCGGGAGCTGGAGGGTGCGGCTGTAGTCGCTGGGGACTTCAACGCCAGGGCGGTGGAGTGGGGTATGAATACCACGGATTCCAGAGGAAGATATATCCTCGAAATGGCAGCTAGGACGGGGCTTACGGTGGCTAACGTGGGTAACACACCCACTTTTCGAAGACCCGGCCAGTCCAGTCAGGGACGATTCCTGATATCACCCTGGTGTCAGACCGCCTAGAACGGGAGGTGGTGGGGTGGAGAGTGATTGAGGATTACACTGGCAGCGACCATCAGTATATCACCTTCGATTTGTCCCCTGGGCATCGCGCGGTGACATATAATCAGGGGGGTACGAATGGATGGAAGGTAGATAAGATGGATGAGACGATTCTGTCAGAGGTTATTGAAAGTGAACACGGTGCGGTGGTAAATATGGGAGGCACGTCGGAGGACATTGTTGGCGCCACCATGCGGCTGATACGGCGGGCATGTGATATGGCCATGCCGAGGAAGAGTAAGAGCCGTAGAGGGAGGACCCCGGTTTACTGGTGGACGGATGAGATCGCCGAGCTCAGGAGGAGATGCCTACGACTTAGGACCGCAGTCACCAGGGCTAGGAGAAGAAATAGGAATACGGGAGAGGAAGAGTACTTGGAGTTTAATCAGGCGAGGCGGAACCTCAAGCGGGCAATAATAGAAAGTAAGCGCCGTAAGTGGGAGGCTCTGCGGGAGGAAGTAGATCAGGATCCGTGGGGAGTGGGTTACAGAATAGTGACGCGCAGATTAAAGGCCCAATCACCTGGACACATGCTAGACCCGGCCCAGATGGACGGGATAGTGCGGGAATTATTCCCAACCCACCCGATTAGAGAGTGTGAACAGTATACTGCTCCGTTAGAGAACGTACCACTGTTTGCTACGGTAGATTTAGAAGAAGCGGTGGGCTCCCTCCATAATAAGAAGGCGCCAGGGCCAGATGGCATCCCGACAGAAGTACTGAAGGTGGTTGCTCGGGTATGTCCACAGCTACTTCTGAATATGTATAATAGATGCCTAAGAGAAGGAGTTTTTCCTAAGAGGTGGAAGGTGCAGAGGCTGGTGTTGATCAGCAAGGAGAAGGGGGACCCGAGTCTACCGTCAGCGTACAGGCCATTGTGCCTGTTGGACACGGCAGGAAAGCTCTTCGAGAGGCTTATTAAACCCCGCTTGATCGCTTCTATAAGGGTAGCAGGGGATCTGTCCGAGAAGCAGTACGGTTTCAGACGTGGTCGGTCTACCATTGGAGCCGTGGAAGAGGTGGTGAAAACTGCATACAGGGCACAGCTGGGGACTTGGCGTACGAGGCGGGTCGTGCTATTGGCAACGATGGATGTCCGTAATGCCTTTAATTCGGCAAGGTGGGTGGACATATTAGCGAGCCTGGAAACCGTGTTCCATACGCCGGAATACCTATTACGGGTGATACGCAGCTACCTGAGGGACAGACAGCTGCGCTATGATACTGCGGAGGGACCCCGTAGTAGAGTTGTTACAGGGGGAGCGGCGCAGGGCTCTATCCTAGGCCCCGATCTGTGGAATGTGGCCTATGATGGCATTCTGCGAATGGGTATGCCGGAAGACTCGTTCCTGGTGGGCTACGCGGATGATATTTCCGCGGTGGTGGTAGCCAGGGATTACGAGGTGGCCCATATAAGATTGCGTCAAGCGTGTCACGGCCTGGTTAGAGGAACATGGTCTGAGTTTGGCTCCGGAGAAGACGGAGATAGTGTTGCTCACTAGACGTCGGATCCCAAGTGCCTGGGGCGTGAGGATCGACGGCAGAACGTTGAAAGCTCAGAGCTCCGTCCGGTACTTGGGGGTGCATTTAGACATCAAGCTGACGTTCTGGGAGCAAGTGCGGCGCTCCAGCGAGAAGGCGGCAAGGGTAACTGCGAGCTTGAGCAGGTTGATGGCTAATGTGGGAGTACCGAGGGCCAGCAGACGCCGGCTCCTCATGTCCGTCACAAATGGCATCCTTTTGTACGGATGCGAGGTTTGGGCTAGAGCCCTAAGAAAGAAACGACACCAGAGGCAGCTGACCGCGGTGCAGAGGAGGGGGGCTTTGAGGATCGCCAGTGCGTACCGCACTGTGTCGGGGCCTGCGGTTTTGGTGGTTGCAGGGGTAGCTCCTATCGACCTCATGGCGCAAGAGAGATGGCAGTCCGGGAGATGAAGGCCGAGATTGGAGAGGCGCAGGCCAGATTGCTAGCCAGGAGGACCATGTTGATGAGGTGGCAGGAGCGTTGGGAGGAGGAGCATCGCGGTAGGTGGACGGCAAGGCTCATCCCAAGCTTGGAGGAATGGGTGAGTAGAAAGCACGGCGAGGTCGATTACTTTCTCACCCAATTTCTCACAGGACACGGTTGCTTTGCCGTTTACCTGTGTAGGGTGGGGAAGGTAGGAGACTCGGCGTGCATATACGGAGATGCCGCCAGAGACGACGCCTGCCACACCTTTTTCGTGTGTGAGAGATGGGCGAGAGAAAGACGAAGGCTGGAGGCTGAAATCGGGAGGGTTACCCCGGAAACGGTGGTGAGGACCATGCTCATCCGAAGAGACTGGTTGGACAGGGTTGTTATCTTTGTCCGGACGGTTCTTCGGATGAAGATTATTGAGATGAACCGGCACCTCGACCTCCCGAGGACGGGGTCCAGCTAGTCTGGAGTGTGCCCGTTAGGGCGTATTACGAGGCACCACCCCGAAGTAATACCTTAGCAGTTCCGGGGTGGGCGTATGCCTGCGAGGGAGGAGGGGGTTTTTAGTGGGTGCGAGCCCCACACTTGTGCGAAGGCATTTTCCCCCCTCCAAAAAAAAAAAAAAT
>JAAEAF010014840.1:0-129128 GCA_011037195.1 Triatoma infestans
AACGGTACTAGTATGCAATTATCCAATTATACAATTATTATATTGTAATTAGGAGGCCTAGGTCATTTAATTTATAATTTTTGGAATTTCTTAACTCTTGTCATGCTGGAGCTGAGCAATTTCGAGTATAACATGGTAGGATAATAATCATCATCAATTGTGTTTGGTCAGTATTGATACAACCTACGTATCGACTTAGAGCATCAGCATGCGCGATATTTTTCCCCGATCTGTGCTGTATGTAGAAGTCAAATTCGCCATCCATCAAAAAAAAAAAAACATCTGTATAGTTTGGAATGAGGATCTTTTAGATTTTTGAGCTACTGCAGAGCTGAGTGGTCCGTAATTATTTTAAAACTCTTTCCGTAAATTATGTAACAAAACTGTTTGCAACCAAAGAGAATAGCTATCAATTCTCTCCTGTTGTTCAAAGTTTGGATTCAAAATCTGCAAGTACGCGAGAAGAAAAGCTATGGGACGCACTTCACCCTTTCATCCGTCGTTAAAATAAATTCATAACCGTAATTGGGGTATGCCAGAATAGGTGGTGAAATTAATTTTTGTTTAAGAATTTAAAATGCCGATGAATGCCATTGGGGGAGACCATACAAACTTTATATTTTTCTTATTTAAATCAGTTAAAGGCTTGGCTATTTCCGCAAAATTATATATGAATTTGCGATAAAAACCTACAAATCCTAGAAATGCCCTAACATCTTTTTTTCGGAACTGGTAGTTTTTGTCTGCCTTTAATTTTTCGTGGTCTGGAGAAATGTTTTTTTTGTTTAACGTATCGCCTAAATATTTACATTCATCTTTGAAAAAATTCCATTTATTTAGCTCTATACACAGATTACCCTGTTGTAATATTTAGTCAGCATTTTTTCTTCTGTGAATTTTGTTTTGTAGTCTTTATCATGTGTGAATGGAGAGAATGTTTCAACGATTTTTTCTGTTTGTTGTGGAGAGAGATGAGTAAGTTTTTGGTGTAATTGTTGTTGTAAAGCGTGTAATTGTTTTTCTTTTTGTGAGAGGTATTGACTGGGATTTATAGTGCGTTTGTGTGATGAATTGTGTGTCTCAGGGTTGTAATGAATGTGGGCGATTGGAAAATGTTTGGTGATGGAGGTCTCATGGTGAGTGGTGTTTATTGGTGTAATTGAACAGCCATTATTAGGTACATTTGTTTGTGTGTGGAAGTCCTGTAGGGAGACTGTCATATTGTGTTAGAAGTATGGAGCCGTTTGGAATTTTTGTGTGAAGTATGTGTTAACTATGTGTGCGCGTGCGGGAATTACGATTTTATGTCGAGTTGATAATATTTTGGTGAGTGTTATAGCTCGTGGGATCTATTATTTTCATCTATTTTCTTGACTGCACTTTTCGAAAGATACAAGTCGTTGTTTCTATCACCATACTTGCATCTTTTCTGTTGGCTCCAAACAGAAGGATGGTCTATATGCAGAGGAGTATGGCTGCAAGGGTGAAGATCTGTGGCTTATATTTTCCAGGCTATGTTTATTGGCATGTTTTTCAGGCTGAGATTGTGAATGCTCTTGCATATGGAAGGGTAGCAAGGAGAAGTTAAGGAGATGAGGATATTTTCTGATGCACTAAAGGCTTGGAGTAAGCCGTGTTGGAGCTCTAAATTGATATGTGAATGTAGGAGAAAACTTGATTGGTTCGCTCAGAGGAGTAAAGTAGAGCTTTTTTGAATACCCGGACAGGTGGGTATAGAAGGCAATGAGAGAAGGTGGGATCCTCATTATTGTTTTGTGATCCTGAACCTACATTAGCCGTCACCAAGCGATTTTGCGATAGGCAAACAATGGAAGGATGGGGAATCGAAGGACCAATGGAGAACAGTGACGGACTGTCTAGTTTGTAAAATGTATAAGACAGGGGAATTCAAATACCTTCTCCAATTAAGATTAATAGGATACAATTGAGAGTACTGGTAGGTGGATTGACGGAACACGTTTGAGTAGCCAATCATTTTACACAAAGAGGCAGGACATTTAACCCTTTGTGCCAGAATAAGAATCGTCGTAACGATGGAGTCAGGGAAACTTGTATTACTACCTAGGTTAGTAACTTCTTTTTGCCAGTACTAAGTTCCGCATATTTGGAAAGGTACCACTTTCAAGGGAATGCTTGGGGTTTTGAAACTTAAGGATATCTTAAGATATTGCAGCCAGGCCGGTAGATTGCTGGGAAACTTCTTAGGAGGGTTTTTCTTAGTGGAGGGATAAGAGCGGAGGATGCCGCGTTTTGGGCATCCACTGATAATAATAGTATTGATATCGTTGAAATTAAATTCTACTACTTTTATTTATAAAATAAAATTTCTTCAAAATCAAGGCGATATCATGGCTAAACTGAATGAACGCAATCAATTCTCGTTCCAGGAAAACTACTAGTCTTCTTGTCTAGACAATAGATTATCTTCTCCTTTTTATTCTCATGGAGCTTAGTGCAAGCAAATTCGTACGAACAAAAGACAAGGAAAATATAAACCGATATCCGAAAATATAACTGCTCTTGAAATGGGAAACCATCTATTTCCACGATAGCAATTTTCGAAAGACTTAGGAGTCGTTTCTGTCGCCCGTCTTTGCACCTTCTCAATTTTATTCAAGGTAACAAGGTACCCTTGGAAACCCCTTACCACCGTTTTCAAACCTAGGAAACATTCGCAGTAAAGAAAAGTGGAATGTGCTCAGGTTTGTCCCTTGACACTCACAGGTTTTGACACTCACAACACTGCCCTCATATTAATATCACTCCCCATCCGATATATTTATTGTTCATAATCGCATCAAAGTAAATATAATAAAGTTAGAAATTGAGCGAGGACTGGTAAGCGTTTGTATTCTTCGTACAGATCATAATGTTTATATTGCCTGGTAATAAAGTGGTATTCCAGTGAACACTAACGAAGCGAACAGGTGTGATGTTCACATTTCAAAACTTGGATCAGTTAAGTTTTGATTTACATTCTGTTATAATTAGAAATACCGCACCTACTTTATCACTTACAATGCAGGACTTTACATAGGGTCTGATCTCTACTTTATACTGGCATTCTTATTTTATACACTAATTTCTCTGTAAGACTGTAAACTTAAACTTGGATCATCACAAAGCTCTTAACACTTTTTAAGTTGTTTAATCTCACTAAACCTAGGCTCATTAACAACAATACCTTCATTAAATAAACATAACAATTTAACGATGGCCATAGGCAATAAATTTAACACTTTGTAAAACTATACATTTCTTTGGCAGAGTGTGTGACCCTAAAAACCATCTCCACTGCCAGTACGGACAGAATAAAAGAATAAACGAATTTGCAATTTAAAAATATGATCGCACGAAATCGTTCGATTTCTTTCTACTTAGAGCTCTAAAGGATTCTGCAAAGGGTAAATCCCGCTTATGATTTGGTTTAATGGAGATTAATTTATTTTTTTTAATTTAAGGCGCGTCAACATCTAAGGTCGTTGGCGCCCGGAGCTTTCTCAGTGCACTGCCGGTCTCCGGACAGTGTTCTCTCGTTACAGACAACACTGTCCATCACCGCTCAGTGAGTGTAGAGACTCCTAGGAAGAAAAAATCTAAGGGTAGCTAGAACAGCTGGACTCCAACCCGGCTCCTCTGCGTGAGATTCCAGAAACCACTTAGCTATTCCCTTCTCTTCTGGTGATTAATTAAAGGAAAACAAATTGATGTGAAACATTCACACGACTGCAGTTTAAACAATTAAAAAATTTACTTTAAGCTTGAAATGTATAACCTCCTAGTGTAGGTCCCGGTGCACATGCCACCTCTTTGTTAATCTAATCTAGAGGGGAGCGTAACTTCCCCATCCCCAACCCCCAGAAATCCCCTAACATTCACTTTCCTGAAAGAATTATACAAATAAAACTGATAGTCTATATATAGTCTACTTTTGCATACTACTAAGGTTTATATAGTCTACTGTCAGTATAATATATATATATATATGTGTGTGTGTGTGTTTTTTTTTGTTTTTTTTTTTTTTAAAGTTATGACATCATGCTCCGCTCTTCGAGCACTACATGAAATTATTTGTCAGAACTATTATAAACCAAACAATTTAATCACTGTCAAACAACTTCTTATGAAAACGACTAATTATTAACTTATATAAACATAAAAGAAAATAAAACACCTTATTTCAGAAAGTATTACAATGAATCAATTATTATTATAACTATTACCATTATTTTATTTTATTTTTTTTTAATTAATTAATTAATTAATTAATTTATTTATTTATTTTACTTTACTATTATTATTATTATTATTTTCCCCCTCTTTAAATCTTTTTTTTTATTTTATTATTATTATTATTATTTTTTTAAATCAATCATAATTCGAAATACTGACGATTCGAAAGTACTAATCATTCAAAAATTTAAATATTTTCGTGATATATTTATTAAATTGAAAAGAAAAGTCCCTCTGCAGCAAAGTGTACTTTGTAGGTGGCCAATGTACGCCCTGGGTAACGACATGTTGCAACAAAATTTGCCTTGCCGAAAGGAGAGCGCTGCACTCCCAAAGTAGATGATCCACCGTCTGGGGAGAAGTCTGGTCACAGGAGCATACTGGACTTGTTAGAATATTGAACCTATGAAGATAGGCTGCCATTTTTCCATGTCCTGAAAGAAGTTGTGTCAGCTTGTAACTTATTTTGAGATGTTCGATTTCAAGACGCATCGCAATGGATGGAAAAAATTCCTTGGTCAGTTGGCCCGTCAAGGAGTCTTTCCACAGCTTTTCCCAATGATCTAAGCTGAGTTGTTGGATCCACCCCTTCAGAGCAGTTAGCGGAAAATTGTTGTAACTGCTTAGAATGTCCTTATCTTTGGAGGCCGCTTTTGCCAGCTTCCACACCAACATGAGCTTTCACCCATGTCATAGAGATAAGGCAACGCTGCCTGAGTCTAGATAGCCTAATTCTAATAGCTTCAATGAGCGGAAGATGGATAGCTGTGTTTTTCAGAGAGTCAATAGTTATGCGGCTGTCTGTTGCGATTCTGATTTTTTCATCAGAACATACATGTTGTTCTAACCAATCCAAAGCCTTCACAACTGCCAGCTGCTCCGCCTGGTTGTTAGAACAATTTCCATCTAGCCTATATTTTCGTTCTGCAACTGGCTCTCCTTTCCTAAATGCTACAAAAGCACAACCGACATTATCTCTTTCCTTGCTTCCGTCGGTAAATATCTCCAGGTCAAGCGGGGTCTCAAGATCCATGCTAATCCGTAGGCCTATCCAACAAAGATCCATTCAATCCGTCTACTATTTTACCATCTTGTATTTTATCAAGGAGTATCAAATCCTGTATTTGCAAACAGATCGGCTTTATCCCAGCAATCACACAAGCCGCATTATAAGAAATAGTCCGGTAGCCCTTAATTAAACGTAGCAAAAACAGTCTCTGAACGCGTTCAAGTTTGCTTCTGTTTTTCTTAAGTTTTAATGCTGACTGCCATACTGGGACTGCATATAACAACAGAGGTAGAAATGCTCCCTTGTAAATCACTGTCAATGCTTCACTTCCTAGACCCCAGTGCACCTTAGCAGCTCTAGAAAGTATATTTACAAACTGCCAGCTTTTGCCGCAAATGTAACTGATATGGTCGTCCCAACTTAGCCTTCTGTCAAATATAATTCCGAGATATTTAAGATTTTCTACCATTTCTAACTTTTTGCTGCCCAAATATATTGATACATCCTCCGACTTGGGACTCATTCTTTTAGAAAGGTACATAATCTTCGATTTATTTTTATTGAATTTAATTTTGTGTTCAGCAGCCCAATTTTCAACGATTCGTAAAACCCTGTTTCCATCGACACTTATTTCCAATGGATTTTGTCCTGCCACTAATAAGAGTAGATCATCTGCAAAAGCAATCGCTTGACTATGACCAGGAAAAGTAAGCCTTAGTAAACTATCGTACATTAAAATCCAAAAGCTTGGCCCGCAGCAAGATCCTTGTGGACAGCCTCTAGTTGCCTGGGCATCTTTTCGTAAGGAATTTAAGCTCAGACTAACATTTCTACCTGAAAAGTAGTTTCTCGAGAGATGGTAAAGGTTCTTCGGACATTTCCTTTCTCTCAAGCTTTTTAAAATACTAGGCCACCAAGCAGCGTCGAAAGCTCCCTCTACGTCTAATGATATAAGAAGAACTTCCCACCTCAAATCTAAGTATTCATTAATAAATTCAGTGGCTGATTTCAATGCATTAACCGTTGAAGTCTGAGGTCTAAAGCCAAACTGCCTGCCAGACAGAAGACGATTAGAGTTCATATGGTACATAATACGATCAATCATTAATTTTTCAAGAACCTTGCCTGCTACTGGTAATAAGCTTATGGGCCTTAGCCTGGATAAATCATTCATTTCCTTCTTTCCATTTTTTTCCAGAATAACTAACATAGCTTTCTTCCAGCACGATGGAAACTGTCCTCTGGATAGACACTCAACATAGATTGAAGTAATAGCATCTGGATAAAATTCGAATACCTTCTTTAATATCTCAATTGTCAGACCATCCCAACCTGGTGCCTTATTAGAACGCATACTTTTCAAAACCCTTTCAACTTCGATTCTTGAGAAAGCTACATCATTATGTGTATCCATCTCTAAATCCATTTCTGCCCTCAAAATCTTGTGAGTTTGTGAATCCTGAAGCAAGTTATCTTGTGGAACAAATTTATCCAGAATAACTGCAACGGTTTCCTTCAAATTGGCCGTGTATTCACCATTATCCTTCAGCACTGTGGAAATGCAAGTACTAGATCTAAGTTTTCCAGCTGCCACTTTATAAGTAAGATTCCAGGGATTGTTAGCTGATGTACCACTACAAAATGCTTTCCAAGATTCTAATTTGGCATCATTTATTTTAGTTTGATACAAACGCCTTAAATCGAAATAACATTTTTTTCTGGCTTCACGAAGAGATGGATTATTATAGGTTCGTTGGTATAATCGTCTGCTGGCATTAACCTTTTTTCTCAGGATATTTAACTAACAGTTTTTTTGACTGGTCTTTCTCTCTTCCGATTAGCAGGGAAGGATCTTTCACATGCCATAATAATTTTATCATAAAACTTCTCAACGGATTTTTCTAGACTTTTGTTACTGCGAATAAAGTCAACCAAACAGCCGTCTAATCTTGTCATATCTATTGTTTGATCCTTTATATTAACCAAATTGCCTAAATGTTTATGTAACTCCTCACGAAATTTTTCCCAGTTAGGTTTCTTAGTATTAAATCTGAAAATAGGAGGATCTGATTTAGGAACGTTCATGCAGCACAAATTGACTTGGTACATTAAGGTTGCATGGTCGGATAAGTTTTCATCTAGAGGTTGACACCATTCCGCAACGTATGGGAGCAGGGAAGTGGTAGAAATAGTTAGGTCAATGTTACTAGAACCCCTGATACTTTCAAATGTTGGCAATCCAGTGGGTTCGTTCAATATCGTTAATGAACGAGACGCTATGTACTCCTCTAGAACATGACCTCTGTCATTGGTGACTGTATCGTACCAGCTAATGGACCTCGCGTTGCTGTCCATTCCTATAATTAATCTCCCAGAAGAAGCGGACAGAAACCTGTCTATACCCTCCAGATCTGATTCGATTTGCCCATCATATGCCATGTAGACACTACCGACACAGAAATGAAAATTACCCACTGCAAGTTCTACTAGAACTCTATCTTCATTAGAAACTTGTGAATAAATGACCGCATCAATTTTCATATTAATAATAATGACTGCAGCTCTAATCCTATTTTCACCTTTTTTAAAAATTTTGTAATAACTTGGAAAAGAAGAAATTTTGTTTGCAATGGTATATGGTTCCTGAATAATAGCGACGTCTACATTATTTGATGTAATAAAGCTTTCCAAAATGTGGTGCGCTCTATGGGATCTTCGAAGATTTAATTGAACGAAGCGAATGTTGGCTAAACTGTGGATACGATAATTTAAACTATTGGGATTAAGAGCCATAGTCAACATTGTTCATTTTTTTGTTTACATAATATTTGTAAGTAGGGCAGGTTATACTGAGCGCAGCATGGTTGGTATTTACTTTATTACCTGCAGGTGAATATTGATTGTACTGAGTACAATTTACACAGGAAAATTCATCTTCTTTAGATTTACATTCCTTCAGTGAATGGTTAGCAGAGCACAAAGGACAGGTGATCGTACCTCTGCATTGTGAAGTATGATGATTAAATTTGTTACAATTAAAACAACGAATTACTGAAATGTGATCAACAGCTTTACATTTATTCCAATACATCTTTATTTTTCTTTCTAAAAATAATTTTCTTAAGTTAGGATTAACTTCTAATACTAAAAATCTGCTACCTTTTCTGTTCTGCCATAAATTTTTTACATGAATTATATCGCTATCTTGAAATAGTTCTTCATTCTGTGATCTAATTATTTCTAACGCATTTTCTCTTGTAACCTCCTCCGGGATGTTACAGATTTTTAGCCTGGGTAAAAATTTGTTCACTTTTTCCGCTTGTAAATTCTCACTACATGTTGAATTAATTTCGTTGCAAAGTGTCTGAATATCATTTCTATCGGAACATTCAACGATTACTCGACCATTAGATATCCCTCTCATGCTTTCTACACCAATTTTTAGGTTACATGGATTTAACTTCTCCTTTATTATTTTCCTAGTTTCCGAGCTACTTTGGTCCTGTTTAGGCTTAATAATAGCTTTAAAAGTAACTTTATGAATTTTACTGACTAACCTGTTAGTTGATTGACGTACCTTTTCGGCGTAACTCACTTTCTGTGCCGCAGGTCTAACCTCATTCTGCAATGTTTTTTCTTTTAATTCTATAATTCGTGATTTGTAGTTTAATTGCACTTCATTTAAAATTTGAATTGCTTTTAGAATATCGCGTTTTAATTCATTTTTTAGATTACCACTTACAACAGTTACATTTCTTAACAAAGTAATCGCACTATCAAAACGCTCTTCATCAACGTCCGCCATCTTTTTCTAGTGTGTAGTCATATATGTGTGTGTGTGTGTGTGTGTGTGTGTGTGTGTGTGTGTGGGTGGGTGTGTAGGTGTGTGTGTGTGTGTGTAGGTATAATAGTGTATATATACCTATATTATATATATATGTTGGGGGGGGGGTAGGTATAATTATTGTACTAGAATTAGAATGATGGGGGGGACTAAAACCCAGGCACTGCAGCCTCCCATTGAGTCTTTTGTGCCAACCCCTCAAACCCTAGTGTGGAAGCCCCCCTCTTCATGAGTCCAAAATTCCCCACCATCCTTCTGGAGCACGATTTCCTCCGGTCTCAACGTGCCGATGCTCGTACCTCAGTCTGCCGATTGCAACGCAATCAAACAACAGGTGAGAGGCCGTCTCCTCCTCCTCCTGACACAGTCTGCACAAGGGCTCTACATCCATCAACCCCACCTTGTGCAGATGTTTTTTTTGAACCTGCCATGCCCAGTAAACAGGCCCGTTATCAGAGAAATCTTGATACCTGCTTACCAAGATGTATCTGGTCCTTCTTCTTCCACACAGCTCCGCATAACCATTTTGGCCGTGCTTCGCCCCAGTACTCAGCCTCCAGTATCGGTTATGTTTCCCTCCGAGTCCAGTCTCTCAGAGCCGCTCTCGCCATACTTTTGGCTACCCCTAGAGCAGGTTCCGGCCGAAGGAAGGAAGTATTCGCTCCCTCCCTGGCCAGTTGGTCGGCTATTTCATTTCCTATGATCCCCTTATGCCCCGGCACCCATACTAGCCGTACTTTGTGGTGCCGGGATAATGCCTCCAGTGAGTCTCTACACTCCCTGACCAAAGGGGAGGTGATTCTGAACGCCCGTAGAGCATTCAGCACAGCCTGGCTGTCCGAGAAGATACATATCTCTCTATTTCTAGAGTCCATACGCAGGTTCTCCTCAGCACAGATCTTTATTGCATAAACTTCAGCCTGGAAAACTGTGGAGTAACCGCCGAGAGGCCTCGCAATCCGTACCTCCGGCTTGTTAATTGTACTAAGTTTAGACAAAGTATTTCATGAAAACCGCAAACATTAGGAAAAAATTTGTTGTACAGATGTTTCTTAGACTTTCCAGAGATTCGGATATCCAGAGATTCTTTTTTTCGAATTCGGATATCCCTTAATATGATTTAGTTAACCGTGAAGCGTACATTATATTGAATTTTGTAACATATTCTATTAATTATTAATTATTCATCAATTGTACCGTTGTCGACTGATAATTAATTCTAATTAAAGAAATATTACTTTTTTGTTTCAGAAGAAAGGCAGACCAGCAGTTTATGATGAGTATTGTAAAATATATTCTACTTACATATGTATAATATAGAACATATATATATATAAAAGATAAATTGCCAATCTACTTAAAATGCTCCAGCGTCTGTGATAACTGTAATATTATTTTGTAAATTATTATTTTTTAAAATAGAAATATTAAAATTACATTTAATATATAAATTTAGAGAGACAAGAGAGATATTATATAATAATAAAATTTATTAGTAAAAATTAAAAATATTAATTTAAATAAATAATATTAAAAAAAATAATTATATTGAACAAAATTTTATGAAAAATCCGTCCAGTACTTTTATTAATATTGTAAATTTTATTGTATGTATATACTGTAATACAAGTGCAATCGGTGTATATAGTTTAGAAAAATTAATTACTTTGTATGGCAGTCTGTCTATAGACAAACAAACAGACACTTGTTTTTAGTTTTAGTATTTTTTTTTAAAGAAATTTGTATGTATTCGATGGATTTGATGCCGCCTTAAATTAAGGTTAACATTCATGGAAGCAATTAAGGTGTATTCATTCATAGAAGCAAGGAAAATTTATAATCAATTTTCTTTTCTCTCTCTCTCTCTCTCTCTCTCTCTCTCATTTACAAGAACCAATTAGTTTTTCTGTAATAAAAAATTATTTGTCAACATTTAATAAACCGGACATGTATAATAAATAGCCCGGGTTCATATTTACATAACTTTCTCTGTCTGAAATTCTCACCGTTTCTAGTTGTCAGATTTCCTTACAAGCCGGCAATTTGTTGCAAAATATGTAGTTGCGATTGTCATGTATACCAACCACATGGTGGAAGAACCTAATCGTTCAGATAACACTAAAGTGTAATGTTGAATAGGTGGTTAAAGTCCACAGTGCTGGATAACATCTATGATTTTATCCGTCGTAGCTGCTGATTTTTTTGGTTCTAACCGGTTTTGGATTTTCATCCATCATCAGAGTAAGGTTTGCAATCAATTTGTGAAGAGAGATGACTTCGACTTATAGTTTATATCACACTGGTTGATTCAGAGGTCGTTAGCAGTGTAGTATGTGATGTATAAAGCATGCTACGACGTATATAATCATAGATAAGAAGTGTAATGTTCCTCCCAAAGTTCCAGAGAATCAAGCTTTTCCGGAAAAATGTTTCAAATAAAGAATTTCAGGAAAATCTTAGGAAATTTGCGTGAAAATCACCAAAACCGGGGGTGGGGAATAAACATTCAGTCAGTAAGGTTGACAGGTTTTGGCAGAAACTTTAATTTGGAAATCTTGACGGTCACATTATTTCCGTTCACAATAGTGAGAGAATATTAAAAATGTAGTTTCATAGTTTGAAATAAATTAAATAAGTTTTTTACTTGTGGGTCCTTATTTACTTACTCTTCGGCGCTACGGTCCTTCAAACACCTGGGCTCCTCAATTATAGCCTGCCATTCACTTCTCTCTCTTGCTTTCTGTCTCCATCTTCTGATTCTCAGCTCCCTTAGATCGTTCTCGACATCATCTTTCTGCCTTAGACGGGAGCGCTCCCTTCTTCTCTTCCCACCAGGTTTCCGAACAGAAGCCTTTCAGGAAGTCTATCATCCGGCATTCTCTGTATATGACCCAACCACCGCAATCTAGCTTCTTTATTAAACGTCACCAGGTCCGGCTCGCCATACAATTCTCAAAGCTGTGCGTTACTTCTCATCTTCCAAGTACCATTCTCGGTCTATATATACGTCCAAGTTTTTTCCTCTCCCATATATTATTGAGTAGTTTTTCATTGTTTCTAGATAGTACCCAACATTCGCACCCGTGTGTCACTATCGTCTCTTGTAGATAAGAAGTTTGACTTTTCTTGACAGTCCCCGGAATTTAATCATTTTTTTAACGTGGAAATAACACCTGTTACCGGGTGTCACTCAAGCTTTTATATCGTCATATACATCATTTTTATCCCTGTTGATGGCGCCTAGGTATTTAAACTATTCCAGTGCTCTAAAGGTGTGGTTGCCGAATTCGATACTAGTAATAGTGTTTCGTTTTCTGGGTGATTTCATGAATACTGTTTTTTGGCCATCCTCAAACGCTCCTAATAGTGCAGCTCTGGTTTTTGCAATAAAAACCACGTCATCGGCATATGTCAGTTGTTGCATTAATCGGTTATATATCGTTCCATTGGTGTTTGTAAGGATAGCTCATGCTGTCATTTCCAGAACCAAGTATAGGTGATAACGGTTCTCCTTGTCTAACTCCTGTCTCTATAGAGAACTCTTCACAGAACTTGCCTTGAACTTTAACTCTGCTTTTGCTTCCTGGAACGTCATTCCAGTTAGCCTGACAATTTTTCTCGGGATTCCAAATTCCACCATGGCTTTGCAGCAGCTCCATTCGAGTCATGGTGTCATATGCCTTGCTGAAGTCGATAAATAAATGATGGAGATCGATGTTATATTCATAGGCTTTTTTCCATGACCTCCTTCAAGGGAAGTATGTGGTCTAAAGTGAGAAGCCGCTTTGGCATTCTCCCAAAATCTTCTCAGTCATAAACTTAATTTTTCACTTATTATTATTGTCAATACCTTGTAAATCGTCCCTAATAGAGTTATTCCGCGATAATTATCACACTCTTTGCTACTTCTCTAATGGATTGGGCATATAAGCGCTGAGGACCATTCGTTCATCATTTCTTCTTTCTGCCATAAGTTCATCAAAAGTTGATAAACTTCTTCATGCATTTATTCTCCAGCATAATCTAGTAGTTCTATGTTAATCCCGTCGCTTCCAGGAGTCTTATACTTCTTCATTGCCTCGATTACTTCCACTATCCCTTCTTTCTCTGGAGACTCTACCTCTTCAATTTCATCATCTACTGCCCCTAGGATGTGTTCTATTCTTTCCACTTCTTGTAAAGTCTTCACTTCCTCTGCGTTGAGAAGGTTTTCAAAATAATCACGCCATCTTCCGTTACCAGATTGTCTCTGTCATCCGCTTCTTGCTTGGAACCTCCTTTTTTTTCTCTTACTTCATTGTAAAATTTCCTCGTATTTCTGCTTTTAAACTCTTCTTCTAGCTTCTCTAATTTCTGAACCTGCGACCTTCTCTTTCTTCGCCGACATACAATTTTCGCTGCCCTTTTTTCCCTTATATACTTCTCTGCGTTAGCTCTTGTTTTCCTTTTTAGCATTTTTTCCCTTCTCTATTTGTTTCGATCAGAGCCTTCTTGCAATCCTCATCAAACCAATCATTTCTAACTTTATTCTGCTTCATTCCTAATACTTCACTTGCTACTTTACCCACAGCATTCTTCAGTGTGCTCCTTGTCTCATTGACATTTACCTTGTCATCGCACACATCATGTCAGATAGTAGGTTTAAAGGCCTACTTTGTCCCTATTTTCGCATTGAAGTCTCCCATGACTATTTTAACGTCATACCTTGGGATTATCTTCATATTCACGGGCCAGAAGTTCAAAGAAACCTCTTTCTCGTCACTTCTTTCTCTTCTGTTGGGGCGTGTATACTTACAATGGAAGTATTGAGGAATTTACCCTTTAACTTTATCATACATATTGTTTCATTCACTAATTTAAACTTCATAAGTGTATGCTTTAAAGATTCCTTAATTATAAATCCGGTGCCCAGAATATTTGCCTTATTCCCGCTATTGAAAATAGTGTATTTTGCCAAATCCATAGTTTCTGTTTCACCCCATCTGATATCCTTCTAGCTCACTCATCCACTCCATATCCTTCTAGTTCTAGTTCCAGCGCTCTACTAGCTTCGGCCTGACAGAGATTCTCACATTCCAAGTTGCTAATTCCAATTTGTGTCCTTTTCCTCGCCTAAGTCGTTTCCGTTAGTTTTCCAGCTTGCTATATAATAAGGAATCTCAACAGTAAGCTTTTTCCAGTATAGGGTTGTTAGCCTGAAGCCCAACTCCCAACCTGGAGGACTGGGAGTGTTGAATTTGGGGTACCCTGCACCAAGTCACGCTGCCTTCACCACAGCCGAAGAGCCTTGTCCGCCATTTGTAGACCATTTAGCGTTACCCAGATTACACCACAAGGAGGCGGTCTACCATGCAACCTACTTGTGGCACCTTCCTGTATGTTTATTCTTACAGAATTATCCGAACCCGTTGAAAAAAAAAAATTCCGCATACTTTACAAAGTATTTTCGGTTAGGATTTCTCCTTCCGCAAAAGCAACGGCCCATAATACTACGACGACAATATTAATTACACAATCAAAATATATAAATTAAAGCATTAAAAACATCCAAGGTTGGTTTTATTTCAGACATAACTTAAACAAATCAGATCAACTTAACAAAATTGGTGAAAAACTATGAATGTCTAAAAAGTTAATCGCATTGGTATGGTTCATAAATTTATTAAATTCATCAATAATGTAGAGTGTGAAATTTCTCTATTTTTAGAAAGCAACTTGAAATAATTTACAAATTTAAAAATTTGGATATGGTGACTAGGGGCTAATCAAATCTCATTTCAGATAGACCTGAAAACAGAACTGTGAGTTCAATAAACATCTAAAAAACACATGTGAAAATAATTTATTTTTTCTTTGCAGTACTTAAAAAATTTAGAAAGCACAATATAAAGTGCCATATTTGTCTCTGTCATGAATAAACAAACAAAACAAAAAAATAAGAGAAACAAAAAATTAAAAATAGGTATCTATATAAAAAATAAAGAATATTTGTAAATAGATATTTACAAATTTATTGCAAGTTATAAGTTGTAAATTTTAACACTTAGGAAAGTTTGTTCCTAATTAGATATTATGGTGAAGATAGTATTTTTGTTATAATTTTGATGTAAGATATTTGAGATAAGGTTAGGCCAAACAGTCAGTGGTAACGAGCCTATTGCTGATTTTCCCGGTAATTAGATAAATTAAACACCAAGCTAGTTTTAATATTATCTAATTGTAACATTCAATGAATCATTGTAATAACCAAACAACTCAGCGGCATTTAATAGAATAATTTCACCAACAATCAGCTGATTTGGGTTAATAATTAATAATATGTCGATACCATTATCGATTACTATAACATATTTTTTCTTCATTTATTGATACTCCTATTATTTATCAAATAATGAGTAAAGTAATGCTTCTTAAGAACGCGCTCGAATGAACAAGAAAAATCCTTTACTCACGTGTTGAATATTAAATTTTTTTGCAACCGCATTAAATTGGTTTTTAACTTACAAGAATAAAAAGAAAATGAAAAGTTGCAATACAGGATGTATTTTAATTGAAATCAAATATTCTTTATAGCCTGCTCTCTCTAGTATAACCTTAAATCCCTTGTTATGTGGGATTTGTTTGAAATATATGTTCTGTTTTCGCGTATTGTTGTTAGATGTCGGTCTAGTTAGAGTTTAATTATTACTTTTCTTCATTTGTGAGAAAAAGTTATGGCTTTTTTTTTTTATAAGTTCGCTCACTCCTTTTGATTAATAGGTTTGTTCTACCAGAGCCTAAAACTGGTTTGTAATTGTTCGGGCATGCGCAATGATGCAGATGCGTTCCAATCCGATTTCAAACTAAAAATCAGAGGGCCCAAACATAAACCTTAAAGCAGTTAAAATTACACAGTTAGAGTCCCGCGTATAACTGCTGAATTGACAGTTAAAAAAATATTAAGTATGTGCTTTCGCCCCCGTCCACGACACTTAAGTTAAGCCCGCCTAAAAAATAGCATTACTTTACATTATTTGCTTAATTTTACACTTGAATCAGCCGATATTTTTCAAACAAGTATTATAGAGGTAAAACCTTATTATAGAGGTAAAACTGTAATAAGCGCTTGATTGGTTGAAATTTTTGAAATAGTGCAATCTGATTGGCTTTTGAGTCTGGTGGAAGTGAACATACACCCATCGATATCATCAATAAAGTGGTAAAATTCCTAACCTAACAATCGAAACATTTAGCGACTTAATTTCTTTAGGGGCATTCAATAATTTTGTACTTTTAATTTCCTTATGTTCTTATTTAGTGTAATTAAAAAAAGGCAAAAAAAATCTTGAGTTGGTTTTGTTTTTTGTAAATATTTTATTTCTTTTGAAGTCGTAAATATTAATAAAAAAAAGTAAAAAAGAACTTAAATGTTTGTTAATTATTTTCTAAGTAAATTTTGTAAAACAACGTTATATGTTTGTTTGCAAAAGAAAACAAAAGGAAAGAATCTAGAGTTTTCTTCAAATAAAGTGAAAAATTGATAGAGAAAAATTATTTTTATTTTTGTTTATCCAGATTACCTTTATGTTTTCTTCAATAAATGAGGAAAAGTTCCATTATCCTTACCTTTTAATTCTTGCATTCCTGTATTTTCAAGAAAATAGAAATATGTATAATGGAGTTGATGAGGAGAGAAATTGGGTTTGATTAATTCAACGAGATATGAAGACACTGTTATAATATAGCTATAAGTTTACACAAACTGCACTGGACTAGTAAATATTTTATAGAATAAAAGGTGGGAGTAGAGATACGACACGATGCGATGTATGGTTGAATCTGATGGATTGTTATATATATATATATCGTTAGGTAGATTCTCACTGGCTTATATACAGGTTCTCCCACTCTAGCCTGCTTAAGTCAGAGAGGGCCTGTTTTCTCTCGGTCGGGCTTGTGTTCTCTCTCTTGCCGTTACATATGGCTTCCAAACAGGAATTAAGGTAAATATGTACTTTATCTGTAAATATGTTAGACTTTTTGAATTAATTGTTTTCCGAGAGTAAATTACAATTTCAACTAGGTAAAATTATTTATTTACAAATAATATTGTACTTATAAAACGGTGTAACAAATGTCTTTGTGTTTTCACCCTACAATTCAGAAATGGTTTGTTTACTCACCTACTGTGCTTCTCCTGGAAATTCTCAGTGTGGGGCTTGTTGGGGCATAAATTGATGTGGTTGTTTCGGCAGCTTCTGGAAACTATGGCGGCTGCTCACAGGTGGCGGTTTATGGATGAGTGGGATACGCCTAATTCATCTGAAAGTTTTCGGGTACTGATGCAACGATCCTTCTCTACTGCCGTCGCCACAAGTGAAAGAGAACGTGTGTCCTGAATGAAACTTACTTTTCAGGCTCATATCACCCTTTTTTGAACCAGATCTGTGCAGAGATCCTGGTTCCCTTTCATTTCCTTTCTACGCCATTAATTTCGGAAGCGGCCTTTGTGTCTGTAGCCTTTTTTATAGTAGTATCGGGTAAAATAGCCCGAATTTCTAGATTTAACTAGGCCATTTCTTAAGTCGCTCACTTATCGCATAGAACTTTCCAAATACTGATACAAGCATAAACTGAAAGTAAATGGGATAATTAGAAACGTAGGGTAAACTAGTGCTTAATAAAGTAACTTTCAGTAAATTACTGTTGAGGATTAAGAGAAAAAACGCACCTTTTGTTATAAATAAATTTTAAAAGAAGTGATACCTGGCTTTTTGCAAGGTTTTTCCAGAGTAAGTTTAAGTTTTTTGTTAGCGTCCCCCACGTCGAAGCTTTCCCTTACCAATGCAGAGAATATTAAAAGAATTTCCTTCTTTCGGCAACACAGTCGCTTTTAGACTAATGTTATGAAAACATTATCAAGCGTTTCTCTCTCCAAAAAGTTTTTTCCAATAGACCATTACGCTCGCTAAATGAAAGTTGCTTCGATTTAGAACTTCTTTGCAATGCAATACAAGTTTCATTACCCATGAATAAAATGGTTCATGAATAAAATGGCTCACTTAACAAGAATAAATACAATGGTGGTGGGAGTGAGTAATCTATATGTTGGTTAATTAGCACTCACGGCAGTTAACACTTGAAGTGATTACATTCTAGTCCAGAAAGCAGCGCCAATTATACTTAATAAACCCTATAAATTTTAAAATTTAACTTCACAGATTCCTCAAGATTTCCTAAAAATTAATTTTTCCGGAAAAATGTTTAAAATAAAAGGAAACGTTGTTATGGTTAGACTTTATATTGCTAGTTCAGTGAATGTAGTTGTATCCGTATTTTGAGAAAATTACAAAAGAAACTCTATTCTGTAAACTTGCACTGCTGGTTAACCAGATTTCTTCAAATTTGGAATTCTAGTGACGCTACTAATGTATCTTAATATTATATATGTGGCGCTATATTGTGCTATAATGCTATATATTGTGCTGAAATGGTACTTTAGAGGAAACTCAACCCCCAGAATCGCATAAAATGAAACTCAATTTTCCTAGAAAAATGATTCACATGAAAGTGATAGTACTTATTTTCAGAGATAGTAGGCGAAGGTTAAAGAAAATCATTGGAGCAATTTACGGGAAAAACTGTGAAAAACATTCAGCAAATTCGCGATTTCGGTTGATCGATTTTGACTGAAACCTTACTGTCATGGCGCTAGTAATACCTAAATAGAATATCAAATTTAATCTTCCTGCAATTGCTTCTTTTTGGAGTATTTTGTTCACACTCGCGCACATAGGTACACATACGTATAATGCAGACCATTGCCTAAAAACTCGAACTCAAAACTTACATTGAGTTGGTCATTGAAACAAAGAAAGTAAAAAATAAAAAACATAAATATAGCGATGACAAGGTCCTTGTCGATTATCTTCAATCCAGAGGTCAGGTAGCGAGCACTTGATGTATAGTCCAGGAGATAGAGCTCCGTAACACTACAGATCTTACCTCATACATTCCCAGTTCCTCCAGTATAAATTTTTCCCGAAATTAATTGTTTTAAGGAGATCTGAGGATATGGGAATCAGGCTTAACTTTAAACTGCCGTTTTATATATTTCTTGGTGGCTGTTGGAAGCGCTGCCATACAAAGTGTGGACTCACATATATCTTTACGGCCACTATTAACAGCAACTAAACTAAACTTTTGAATATAAATTCAATATCGAGCAAATAGGGAAGGGATTAGCTCAGTGGTTAGCGCACTGGACTCCCACGCGGAGGTCCCGGGTTCGAGTCCAGCTGCTGCCCTTAGATTTTATCTTTCTACGAGCCTCTTTCAGCTCACTGTCCGGTGATGGGCAATGTTTTCTGTAACGAGAAAACATTGCTCGGAGGCCGGCAGTGCATTGAGAAGGCTCCGATCTTTGGGGTAGATGTATGGGCTTTGGATAGCATAGGGCTTGGTCCCTCCCCACAGACAATAAAAAAAAAACTGTACAGATAACTTATCACTTTTATTTGTAACAATTGCTAGAAAAATTGTCTTAGAGTGTTCTGAGGAAGCTGCAACGTTAAATTTCAAATATTTTGGTTCAATATTATTATCGCTTTCTTCTGGAGTACAATGTAATCACTTCTACATCTGCCTGGGTAGATGTATAAAGTAAGAGAAAGTCGTGTGAATGTTTCACACCAGTTTTTTTTCTTCCTTTTGTAAGTAAGCTACAAATTGATTTTACAATCCAATCAAGCGAGGTGGTATACTTATTTAGAAATACAATTTATTTAAGAGCTGATTTAATAATAATTAACCAGTTATAATCCGTAGCAAAGCTGCACTAAAGGTTATATTTCTGTTTCTGTTACAAAACTTGCGAGCAAGTGATATTGTAGACAGGATATATAATATCAGCTGATCATAACAACATAACAAATCATCTTCTATATTATGCGTCAGTCTAAGAAAATACCGTTTTCTTTTTTATCTTATATTTTATACTGCATATCTTATTTACTTGTGGCATAAATTTAAAAATAGTTTAATGAGATCTGAAATAAAGGGAAGTTAACCATTTGGCCTGATGCAGGTGAATGTAGGTTATAAAGAAACAATAGTTAGGTGTGTTTAGACATGTCAATGCGTTACGACTAAATAAAAACAGGGGCGCATATATGTACGTGTTAGACTAGTCGGATCATGTTAGAATAATGCCTTTCGTAAAGGATAGCACTGTGTTTATTATACTATTTCTAGAGCGTTTTTGCCAGAAATAAGAGATGTCTTGGTTAGTGTGTTTGTACTGGAAGATACTGGCAATACAGGAAAATAACACGTGACTATCTGCTCAGTTGGAATGGTTGATATTCCAATTTCTTCTGACCAACTCTCACAAGAGGTATATATGTAAGTAACTCGTCCACCTTTATTTACCGCTAACAGGACACTGTCTTTGCTACATAACCTTTCTTTAATAAGATGCAACGTTGTGCATCTCTCACCCTCACACACAGCAGCTACCCATAATACAACAACCAACTGATAAAGCACATTTTCCACAACCGACCAATTAAATTTTATCTTATTACAACGTCCTACACTGTTCTGTTTAATGTCACCTTATTACAGGTTCATGTTTACTTTATACAACCTTATAAACTTGAGTAGCACAATAACTTATCCTTGCAGATATTTACCTAAAGATAAATCATTAACTTAGTTATGAAAAAAAAATATCTGCTGTGAAACATTGACACGACTTTCATTTTCTGCAATTATTGCAATTCTAAGTGGCAGATTATCTTTGAATTTGCAATTCTCGCTGACTATACGACAATCCTGTCAACAAACCCCGACCTATCCGTATTGCTTTACGTTCTCTTTAAACTCAATTTGTACTCCTTGAAACCTGGCTTATTAATCGCAACAGCTCTCTACAGCTCACTGTTTGGTGATGGACAGTGTTCTCTCGCTACAGACAACACTGTCCAGAGGCCGGCAGTGCACTGAGAAGGCTCCGGGCGCCAATGACCATAGTGTTGAAGCGCCTTAAAAAAAAAAAAGAAAAAAAAAGTTTAATGAAAATCGTAGAAGCCATTTTGGAGAAAATCCCAAAAAACTGAAAATCTATTCACTAAAATGATCTGATTTTTACTAAAATCGAATTTTTACTACAATCGGTAGACCGATTTTTACTAAAATCGAATTTTTACTACAATCGGTCGACCGATTTTTACTAAAATATTATTGTCACGGCCCCTGATAGAACTTAAATGAAATACTACGTTTCAGCTTTCTTCAATTTTCTCTGCAACAAAAATCACAGCATTGCGCAATACGCAGTTGTAAGTTCGGCGTATATGACTTGAACGAATGACCTGCGGTTTAAATGAATTTACCCCTGCCTTGCAGCAATTAAAAAAAACTTTATTCAATTTCAATGATCCTCAAAACGTATATTTCCGTTGAAAAGTCAAGTTCCAAAATGTGTTACAAAAGGTAATAATACCTCGGTCTCACAGCAGGATCAGAAGTATCATTCATTTTCGGAGCTATTCAAAAAATAAGAATTAATTATTTTGGCATGTTGTCATTAGTGGCAATTAAAGAATGTGCATATTCCTACATTTCCTACACTTTAACACTCGCTTTGACAGATAGATGTTTTTTAGGCCCAACATGTGAGGAAAGGAAATCCTTGTAGGAGATCAGTTACTATTTCCAGAAGAGCCTATATATACATATAACCTAGCAATCATATTGCAAGCGAAATGGGATAATTCAAAGAGAATGTCTATTTCCAAAAGTAAAGTAATTTCAAAAACAAATTTTATCAATTTTTCTCGGACCCTAATAGTAATCCATATCATAATTTATTTAATTATCATTATACATATATATATTTTTTTATTTTTATTTTCCACAGTTTACATTACAGGCGGTTAATATTTAGAAAACGTGAACTTACATAAAAAGTTAGCACGCGTGAGAAATTATTTCGGAAGAAGTATGTGAACCTTAAAGTGAAAGGTCGTACTAAAGTGAAACAAAAAACAAATCTAAGAGGTGAAAGTTTATGGGTTCAGTGTTGCAGAAGGTGGAACATTTATAGATATATTATTACTTTAGTAATATTTTGGTCTCCTTCCATTCGGTCTTCTCATTCTTATTGTTATTATACAAATATTTAGACAATAATAATTATATGTCCGTTTGAAATGTAAATATATATATATATATATGAAGATGACAAAATGACTGGTACATGACAGCACCAATAATAATATTATAACCTCCCTAAATATAATAACCTCCCTTAAATGAATTTACTGGGAAAACCAATTCAAACAGGTGGTAGACTGAGGTGGCAGACCGAGTATGGTTAATGAAGTGACAAGTTTAATGAAATTCGTTGATGTCTTTATGGAGAATGTTGCAAAAAAACGAAAAAAAAATCCTAGTAAAGTAGCATTTCCGATGAATCCGACTTCATACTCGGAAAATTTCGGTACCACATTTAGTAGATGATAGTATTGTGTACTCAAGTGAAATAGCAGTTAAGAGGAAAAAATAACCCACTACTCCCCCAAAAGCCCCGTTAAAAAAATTTCCCTGGAGAAGAATTTAAAATAAAAGTTGTAGCTGTTTAAATGTGTAGTTAATATTCCGAGTTTAAAGAAAATCGTAGGAACCGTTTTCGAAAAAATCGTAAATAACTGAAAAATGTATTCAGTAAAGTGCAAGTTCATTGGTTTACTAATTGTTCAAAACCTTATCGTCGAGTGTATAGCACTTAAACTAAATATCAAGTGTGAACTGCGATTTCCTATTTTTGTCTATTTGCAGTCTACACACATACACAAAGACCAATTATTGAAAACCACTTTTTCTGACTTATAGGACCCCAAAACATGTACTTAGGGTGAAAATTCGATATCAAATACGTGACGCGATCGCAATACTCCCTCTTTCAGCAGTAAGAGAAATAAGAAAAGCACAACTCCTGTTCGGAAAGCATACAGCCGGATGGCCAATGCTTGCACCAAACGAGCACTTTCTTAAGCTAAAATTATTTTCTCGAAAATTGCTACAACGATTTCCTTTAAACTTCTTCATATATTTACTGTACACACAATTGCTTATCACTTTTATTTAAGTAATTTTTTCAGAAAAATAGGATTCTGAGTATTTTAAAAAAAAAAACAAGCTCAAACGATTTTCTTGAAACTTGAAGTGTTTAATGTACTTTTATAAATCTATCACTTTTTATTTCAAACATTCTTCCAATCATATAATTTAGAATATTTCGGGGTATTTAAGTGGAACTTCTTTTTTTACCGGCTTTCACCAAAAAATGTCATATGCCAGTGCCCGAAGCATTTTCTTTCCAGAGCCTTCTATCCTTGCCGTTCCCATCTTTAGTCCTCTCGCCGCCATTCTCTTCCTCAAATCCTCTATCCACGTGTTCCTTGGTCGCCTATATTTCCTCCGCTCAATTAGTTCGTACTCTAGCGATATTTTAGGCCATCTGTCAAGGACTTGTTCCAAAATATATTATTTGAAAACTGGAGAAAAAGAACATTCCTCTTTGAGCCCAAAGTAATCAGAAATCGATCTGTTGAATTGTTCACAGTTGTCACATTCGCTTCAGCACCGATTCAAAGATTTTTTTTGTGGCTAATATACGGTTTTCATTTACACCAGTTTTCCTTGAAGCTTCCCAGAGTGCATTATAAGGAATGGGGTCATAAGTCTTCTGCAAGTTCATTAAAGCCATATTTACCTCCTTGATTGCAGGCCATTTTTTCTCCATGAAAACTAACATGTAAATGCTAACGTCAATAAACTTTTATAAAAAATTCAAAATTTGCACAAACTTGACAATTGAGTTGTAGTAGTAGCAATAAGCTAGAGTGGTGTGAATGTTTCACACCAGATTGTGTTCAGTTTCATGTTAACCGCTATCAACTCATGCGAATCGTTTAATTTGAAAATATTCGAATTTAACAATTTAACATTCTTCGGCAAATATCTCCCAGGGAGAATAAATTGAGTTGACCCGTAGTTTGAGTTCGGGCTCGCCTTTATTTAGTTTGTACATAACTAAAAATAACTTTTTTTTTTTTTTTTTTTGCACCGAAGGACATTTATTCCTTTTAGGGTTATAGAATAGTTGTTAAGTTGTGAAGCCTGGCTATGGCACAAGCACGCATACTCATAATTTACTATAGAATGGCCATATTTACACGAGAGACCAGGTGTAAATCCTATAAGATGACAATGAACTGGTGTTATTGAGAGAATGGAAGTTATAACGTGTTCCTAGAGCCGATATTGACCATATTTATTACATAACACATAAAGCTGGATGTTAATGTAATTGTGAAAAAGGTGACAAAAGGTTAATTTATAATATTTTAACTAGATGTTGAGAAAGGGCGAATATTCTTTTAAAAAAAATATCTGATTTGAAACACTCACACGACTTTCTCTTACTGCAGTTTACACAGATTTAAGTGACAAATTTTCTTCAAACTTATAGTTTTTACTTGTCTTCAATTTTATAGCAATGGCGGATCTAAACATAATAAAAGGACTTTTGTTTGAGGAAAGTATAACTTCCCCTTCTTAAACTCCTTTAAATTAACTTTCTCTAAAAAAAGTTTTAAACAAAACTGATAGTTCCCGTGTGATTGGTATATCAAATTTCAATAAATCCATCGGTGTTTTTATGGAGAAAAACGAAGAAAACTGTTCAGTAAAAAAACCACTTCCGGTCAACCATTTTCTTCAAACCCGGAATTTCGGCAACATATTTAATTTTAATTAATATTATTTAGATGATAGAATTGTATAATAAACGGAAATAACACTTCATGAGAAAAATACCCTATCCTCCCCCTAAAAGCAGCCTTAAATGAATTTTCCCAGAGAAATATTTCCAATAAAAATTATAGCTCTTACTATGTGTTATTGATATACCAAGTTTAGAGAAAATCGTTGGAGCATTTTCGAAAAAATTGCAAAAAAGAGGAAAAAAAAAAAACATTCAATAAAATGCTAGAGGAATATTGACAAATAACTCGGATCCCCCATGGTGATAGATACACGCAATATCGAGTTTGGTCTTTCTGCAATTTTTCTCTTTTGAGCTGTACACATGCATACACACACAGACAGACCATTTTCTAAAAACCAAATTTAGGGTTCAGGGACGTTAATACCGAAAATTTGACATCATTACAGTACTTCCTCTTAATAGGAGTAAGAGACAGTAAAAATGGATATTTTTTTACTGAATGGTTTTTTTAACTGAAAATCATGAATTCCTTTAAGAAATTTTTGTCAATGTTTAACATCAATTTTATTTTGTTCCACTAGTATAAACGGCCAAATACAAAATGGCGGACTTACATTATATCTTGAATTTCCGTCTACTTCTCTTTTGCCTTTTTTTTCAAGTATGCAATGAAAATTCTAAGTATTTTCTTTATAGCTCACATTAGGATCAAACAAGCCCGTGAATGATGCAAAGTCGTATCGATTGATACAACTCCTGCTCGTTTTCGGGAAACTGCTGGAGAAACTGATTATAATGAGATTAAAAAGCTTTATCAGTTTCAGTCCCAACCAGTATGGGTTTGTATCGGGAAGATCGACGACAGATGCCATCATGAAAATCCTTGAATTGGTCCGTGGCAGTGGGCACAAGTACGTTCTCACAGTATTCCTGGACATAGCTGGGGCCTTCGATAATGTCTGGTGGCCGACTGTTTTGGAGTCACTAAGAAGACGAGGTTGTCCACCATGTCTTCTAAAACTAATACAAAGCTACCTTACCCAGAGGGTAGCGATGTTAGTGACTCAGGCCGGCGAGGTCTCACGACCAATAACTAAAGGTTGTCCGCAGGGCTCGGTGGTGGGTCCGTTCCTGTGGAACCTAGTGATGGAAGAGCTGTTGAAACAGACTGATAAATTGGATTACTGTGACTCGGTTGCATACGCTGATGACCTAGCAATAGTTGTCCATGGAGATTCTCGGAGGGAGATAGAGGAGCGTGCTTGCACAGCTGTGTCTCTAATAAAAAGATGGTGTCAAGGGGAAAAGCTGCAGATTTCGTTTGAGAAGTCGAAAGTGATGCTCATGAAAGGCAAGCTTCATCCCAGTCGTCCACTTTGGATCCGGGTGGACGAACAAAGAATAGTCCACGTAACCCAGTTCGAGTATCTGGGCGTGCTCCTGGATTGGAAGCTTTCTTTTAAGCCCCACATTCGGCGAGTCGCCTCTAGATGCTTAAATTTATACCAGGGGATCAAAAGAGTAGCCCGTGGAGAGTGGGGGCTGAAGACTGGTGTGGCTCTGACCATCTACAGGGGCGTGATTGAGAATGTCGCAACGTACGCATCTGCCTGTTGGGCTGAAAAGCTGGACATGCAGTCGTACCGCGACATCCTATTAAGAATGCAAAGAGCTATTTTATGCTCGGTGACTAGGGCCTATGCGACGACGTCCACGGCCTCCTTACCGGTGGTCGCTGGAGTGTTGCCGCTTGATCTCCAAGCAGAGATGAGGGCCCTAAGATACAGATACCAAAAGAGGAGCATGATCGTCCTTGATGGCAGGGAGTTGTCTAGTCAGATGCCTCCCGCTCTCGTAAAGAAAACGATCCGAGAGTATGAGATAGGGAAGTGGCAAAGACGCTGGGATGAGGCAGAGACAGGAAGAACTACTTATGAGTTCTTTCCAAATCTGCATCACAGACTGTCAATGCGATGGCTGCGGCTATCCCAGACCGTAACACAATATTTCACGGGGCACGGGGAGTTCAATTCCAGGCTCTTCGACTTGGGATTGAAAGATTCCCCAAATTGTGAATGCGGTCAGCAGGACACGGTGCATCACGTTCTCTTCCGGTGTCCTCTCCTCGACGAAGCTAGAATCCATATGGAATTCAAGCTGATAAGTAGGGGGGAGAACTGGCCGGGAGAATGTAAAGAGCTGGTAACGAATGCAAGGAATTTCGAAGACTTTGTCGAGTTCGCTCAAGAAGTCGCAGTGATAAGAAGGACTAGACGTATAAGTAGAGGTCCGCCTCCCCGTGGCAGGGACGGGAACTTATCTACCTAGTAGATGAGGCTAAGTGACCATAGGCACCGGTTTTGGCGCTACGCGCTTGGTACGGTGGCTAAGAGTGTGCGTAATAATAATAATAATATAGCTCACATTAATGATATATTAGAGCAAATAATATGTTATAAATAATTTGATTTTTTGCAATTTTTTTATAAAAAATTTTTATTGCACAAGTTGATAATTTATAAAATACCTACGGAAAGGATTTATAGAAATACCTACGAAAAATACCTAAGGAAAATTAGTAATGGCATTTCCGCTTAACCGATTTTCTTCAAACTGGGAATTTTGGCAACTTATATAATTCTAATCAATATTATTTTGTTGACAGAATTGTACAGCACATTGTTGAACTAAAATAGCACTTTAGAGGAAATCATAACCCCACCCCTAGCAACAAAAATGCCCGTAAATGAATTTTCTCGGTTCCAAAAAAAACTTGAAGCTCTTTGTAGGTGTAATTTACATACGTAGTTTAAAAAAAAATCATTGGAACCGTTTTCAAGAAAATCACCAAAAAATGGAAAAAACATTCCGTAAAGTAGCACTTCCGGTTGATGGATTTTGCCCGATATCTTCGTGTCTGATGCGGTGTTAGTACCTCAGCGGAATACCAAGTATGAGCATCCTGCAACTTCTCATTTTTGAGATATTCTTTTCACACACTTCCACACACACACACACACACAGACCATTTTCTAATAAGCACTATTTTGATCTCAGGGGACCTCAAAACGTGAATTTTCTGTGAAAACTGAATTTCGAAAATCTGGCAAGATCGCAATAATTTTTCTTACTAATATTAGTAAGAGAAAGTAAAAACCGCATCCATTTAATGAAACGAAGAATAATCAGTTCAAGTAATATTTGAAATAACGCTGCTCACCTCCAGTCTAACTGCAATATAAAGAGTTTTTCGTTGTTGCGATTTTTCGTTATTCAGACATTTGGTTCTCACATAAATATAGAACATTCGCCGTTATTCAGATATTTGGTTCTCACATAAATACAGAACATTCGCCGTTATTCAGATATATATTTGGTTCTCACATAAATACAGAACATTCGCCGTTATTCTGATATATATTTGGTTCTCACATAAATACAGAACATTCGCCGTTATTCAGATATTTGGTTCTCACATGAATACAGAACATTCGCCGTTATTCAGATATTTGCTTCTCACATAAATACAGAACATTCGCCGTTATTCAGATATTATCTTCTCACATAAATACAGAACATTCGCCGTTATTCAGATATTTGGTTCTCACATAAATACAGAACATTCGCCGTTATTCAGATATTTGGTTCTCACATAAATACAGAACATTCGCCGTTATTCAGATATTTGGTTCTCACATAAATACAGAAAATTCGCCGTTATTCAGATATTATCTTCTCACATAAATACAGAACATTCGCCGTTATTCAGATATTTTGCTTCTCACATAAATACAGAATATTCGCCGTTATTCAGATATTTGCTTCTCACATAAATACAGAACATTCGCCGTTATTCAGACATTTGGTTTCACATAATACATAACATTCGCCGTTATTTTGGTTCTCACATAAATACAGAACATTCGCCGTTATTCAGATATTTGTTCTCACATAAATACAGAACATTCGCCGTTATTCAGATATTTGGTTCTCACATAATACAGAACATTCTCAGATATTTGGTTCTCACATAAATACAGAACATTTGCCGTTATTCAGACATTTGGTTCTCACATGAATACATAACATTCGCCGTTATTTTGGTTCTCACATTAATACAGAACATTCGCCTTTATTCAGATATTTGGTTCTCACATGAATACAGAACATTCGCCGTTATTCAGATATTTGCTTCTCACAGAAATACAGAACATTCGCCGTTATTCAGATATTATCTTCTCACCTAAATACAGATCATTCGCCGTTATTCAGATATTTGGCTTTCACATGAATACATAACATTCGCCGTTATTTTGGTTCTCACATAAATACAGAACATTCGCCGTTATTCAGATATTTGTTCTCACATAAATACAGAACATTCGCCGTTATTCAGATATTTGGTTCTCACATAAATACAGAACATTCGCCGTTATTCAGATATTTGTTCTCACATAAATACAGAACATTCGCCGTTATTCAGATATTTGGTTCTCACATAATACAGAACATTCGCTTTATTCACATATTTGGTTCTCACATAAATACAGAACATTCGCCGTTATTCAGACATTTGGTTCTCACATAAATACAGAACATTCGCCGTTATTCAGATATTTCTTCTCACATAAATACAGAACATTCGTTTTATTCAGATATTTGGTTTCTCACATAAAACAGAACATTCGCCGTTATCAGATATTTTGCTTCTCACATACATACAGAACTGCGCCGGTATTCCATGATTATCTTCTCACCTAAATACGAATATTCTCCGTTTTCAGATATTATCTTCTCACATAATACGAACCTTCGCCTTTATTCAGATATTTGGTTCTCACATGAATACAGAACATTCGCCGTTATTCAGATATTTGGTTTTCACATAAATACAGAACATTCGCCGTTATTCAGATATTATCTTCTCACATAAATACAGAGCATTCGCCGTTATTCAGATATTTTGTTCTCACATAAATACAGAACATTCGCCGTTATTCAGATATTTGCTTCTCACATAAATACAGAACATTCGCCGTTATTCAGTTATTTGTTCTCACATAAATACAGAACATTCGCCTTTATTCAGATATTTGGTTCTCCCATAAATACCAGAACGTTCGCCGTTAATTCAGAGATTTGAGTTCTCACATAAATACAGAACTTCGCCGTTATTCAGAATATTTGGTTCCTCCATAAATACAGAACATTCGCCGTTATTCAGACATTTGGTTCTCACATAAATACAGAACATTCGCCGTTATTCAGATATTTGGTTTTCACATAAATACACAACATTCGCCGTTATTCAGATATTTGCTTCTCACATAAATACAGAACATTCGCCGTTATTCAGATATTATCTTCTCACATAAACACAGAACATTCGCCGTTATTCAGATATTTGGTTTTCACATAAATACAGAACATTCGCCGTTATTCAGATATTTGCTTCTCACATAAATACAGAACATTCGCCGTTATTCAGATATTTTGTCCTCACATAAATACAGAACATTCGCTGTTCTTCAGATATTTGCTTCTTACATAAATACAGAAGATTCGCCGTTATTCAGATATTTGTTCTCACATAAATACTGAACATTCGCCGTTATTCAGATATTTGTTTCTCACATAAATACAGAACATTCGCCGGTGTTCAGATATTTGTTTCTCACATAAATACAGAACGTTCGTTGTTATTCAGACATTTGGTTCTCACATAAATACAGAACATTCGCCGTTATTCAGACATTTGGTTCTCGCATAAATACAGAACATTCGCCGTTATTCAGATATTTGGTTCTCACATAAATACAGAACATTCGCCGTTGTTTCAGATATTTGCTTCTCACATACATACAGAACATTCGACGTTATTCAGATATTGTTCTCACATAACTACAGCAACTATTCCCGTTACTTCAGATATTTGGTTCTCACATAAATACAGAACATTCGCCGATATTCAGATATTTGTTTCTCACATAAATACAGAACATTCGCCGTTATTCAGACATTTGGTTCTCACATGAATACATAACATTCGCCGTTATTTTGGTTCTCACATAAATACAGAACATTCGCCTTTATTCAGATATTTGGTTCTCACATAAATACAGAACATTCGCCTTTATTCAGATATTTGGTTCTCACATGAATACAGAACATTCGCCGTTATTCAGATATTTGCTTCTCACATAAATACAGAACATTCGCCGTTATTCAGATATTATCTTCTCACATAAATACAGAACATTCGCCGTTATTCAGATATTATCTTCTCACATAAATACAGAACATTCGCGTTATTCAGATATTTGGTTTTCACATAAATACAGAACATTCGCCGTTATTCAGGTATTTGCTTCTCACATAAAAACGTACATTCGCCGTTATTCAGTCATTTGGTTCTCACATGAATGCATAACATTCGCCGTTATTTTGGTTCTCACATAAATACAGAACATTCACCGTTATTCAGATATTTGGTTCTCACATGAATACAGAACATTCGCCGTTATTCAGATATTTGGTTTTCACATAAATACAGAACATTCGCCGTTATTCAGATATTATCTTCTCACATAAATACAGAGCATTCGCCGTTATTCAGATATTTTGTTCTCACATAAATACAGAACATTCGCCGTTATTCAGATATTTGCTTCTCACATAAATACAGAACATTCGCCGTTATTCAGTTATTTGTTCTCACATAAATGCAGAACATTCGCCTTTATTCAGATATTTGGTTCTCACATAGATACAGAACATTCGCCGTTATTCAGATATTTGGTTCTCACATAAATACAGAACGTTCGTTGTTATTCAGACATTTGGTTCTCACATAAATACAGAACATTCGCCGTTATTCAGACATTTGGTTCTCACATAAATACAGAACATTCACCGTTATTCAGATATTTGGTTCTCACATGAATACAGAACATTCGCCGTTATTCAGATATTTGGTTTTCACATAAATACAGAACATTCGCCGTTATTCAGATATTATCTTCTCACATAAATACAGAGCATTCGCCGTTATTCAGATATTTTGTTCTCACATAAATACAGAACATTCGCCGTTATTCAGATATTTGCTTCTCACATAAATACAGAACATTCGCCGTTATTCAGTTATTTGTTCTCACATAAATGCAGAACATTCGCCTTTATTCAGATATTTGGTTCTCACATAGATACAGAACATTCGCCGTTATTCAGATATTTGGTTCTCACATAAATACAGAACGTTCGTTGTTATTCAGACATTTGGTTCTCACATAAATACAGAACATTCGCCGTTATTCAGACATTTGGTTCTCACATAAATACAGAACATTCGCCGTTATTCAGATATTTGGTTTTCACATAAATACACAACATTCGCCGTTATTCAGATATTTGCTTCTCACATAAATACAGAACATCCGCCGTTATTCAGATATTTTGTTCTCACATAAATACAGAACATAAGCCGTTATTCAGATATTTGGTTCTCACATAAATACAGAACATTCGCCGTTATTCAGATATTTGTTCTCACATAAATACAGAACATTCGCCGTTATTCAGATATTTGGTTCTCACATAGATACAGAACATTCGGCTTTATTCAGATATTTGGTTCTCACATAAATACAGAACATTTGCCGTTATTCAGACATTTGGTTCTCACATGAATACATAACATTCGCCGTTATTTTGGTTCTCACATTAATACAGAACATTCGCCTTTATTCAGATATTTGGTTCTCACATGAATACAGAACATTCGCCGTTATTCAGATATTTGCTTCTCACAGAAATACAGAACATTCGCCGTTATTCAGATATTATCTTCTCACCTAAATACAGATCATTCGCCGTTATTCAGATATTTGGCTTTCACATGAATACATAACATTCGCCGTTATTTTGGTTCTCACATAAATACAGAAAATTCGCCGTTATTCAGATATTTGTTCTCACATAAATACAGAACATTCGCCGTTATTCAGATATTTGGTTCTCACATAGATACAGAACATTCGGCTTTATTCAGATATTGGTTCTCACATTATACAGAACCGTCGCCGTTTATTCATAATTTGGTTTTCCACATAAATACAGAACATTCGCCGTTATTCAGATATTTGGTTCTCACATAAATAGAGAACATTCGCCGTTATTCAGATATTTGGTTCTCACATAAATACAGAACATTCGCCGTTATTCAGATATTTGGTTCTCACATAAATACAGAACATTCGCCGATATTCAGATATTTGGTTCTCACATAAATAGAGAACATTCGCCGTTATTCAGATATTTGGTTCTCACATAAATACAGAACATTCGCCGTTATTCAGATATTTGTTTCTCACATAGATACAGAACATTCGGCTTTATTCAGATATTTGTTTCTCACATAAATACAGAACATTCGCCGTTATTCAGACATTTGGTTCTCACATGAATACATAACATTCGCCGTTATTTTGGTTCTCACATAAATACAGAACATTCGCCTTTATTCAGATATTTGGTTCTCACATGAATACAGAACATTCGCCGTTATTCAGATATTTGCTTCTCACATAAATACAGAACATTCGCCGTTATTCAGATATTTGTTCTCACATAAATACAGAACATTCGCCGTTATTCAGATATTTGGTTCTCACATAGATGCAGAACATTCGGCTTTATTCAGATATTTGGTTCTCACATAAATACAGAATATTCGCCGTTATTCAGACATTTGGTTCTCACATGAATACATAACATTCGCCTTTATTTTGGTTCTCACATAAATACAGAACACTCGCCGTTATTCAGATATTTGGTTCTCATATGAATAGAGAACATTCGCCGTTATTCAGATATTTGCTTCTAACATAAATACAGAACATTCGCCGTTATTCAGATATTTGTTTTCCACAGAAATACAGAAGCCATCAGAACATTCGCCGTTATTCAGATATTTGGTTCTCACATAAATACAGAACATTCGCCGTTATTCAGATATTTGGTTCTCACATAAATACAGAACATTCGCCGATATTCAGATATTTGGATCTCACATAAATAGAGAACATTCGCCGTTATTCAGATATTTTGTTCTCACATAAATACAGAACATTCGCCGTTATTCAGATATTATCTTCTCACATAAATACAGAACATTCGCCGTTATTCAGATATTTGGTTTTCACATGAATACATAACATTCGCCGTTATTTTGGTTCTCACATAAATACAGAACCTTCGCCGTTATTCAGATATTTGGTTCTCACATGAATACAGAACATTCGCCGTTATTCAGATATTTGGTTTTCACATAAATACAGAACATTCGCCGTTATTCAGATATTATCTTCTCACATAAATACAGAACATTCGCTGTTATTCAGATATTTTGTTCTCACATAAATACAGAACATTCTCCGTTATTCAGATATTTGCTTCTCACATAAATACAGAACATTCGCCGTTATTCAGATATTTGTTCTCACATAAATACAGAACAATCGCCGTTATTCAGATATTTGGTTCTCACATAAATACAGAACATTCGCCGTTATTCAGATATTTGGTTCTCACATAAATACAGAACATTCGCCGTTATTCAGATATTTGGTTCTCACATAAATACAGAACATTCGCCGTTATTCAGATATTTGGTTCTCACATAAATACAGAACATTCGCTAAAAACGTTTTCTCACTCTGTGTCCGTCCCTCAAATATGTATTTTCAGTAAAATTCTCAATTATTAAAATCTGGCAGGACCGTAATACTACCTCTTACAGTTATTAGAAAAAGTAAAAATAAATTTAAAGAGACGCACAAACGTAAAATAATTGTATAAATTAAACAAAGTAAATAGTATTGTTGCATCTTATCAGCTGTTTCTCAGGCCTTAAAAATACTTACGGTTAAGTAGTATAAATAATTAATATTGAATTTTAATAAATAAATATAAGAAGATTTATAGGGAAGGAATGTTTATATATATACATATTATTGTGGGAACAATGCGAGTCACGAAGTTCGGTGCGCCATGTTTTCACTGTATAGTTGTGTGAATGTGTTTGTGTGCACATGCACACTGTGCAGTTGTTGCTGTGTGTTAGTTCACAGAACTAAAGGAGTCTCCAAGATCTTTTTTAAAAACTACTACACCATAACCACCAAACAGATTCTAAACTTTCTTTAATGGTTTTTATCTATTTCTCTTCATCTTATTTAATATAATTAGGTTCAACATTTAATTTGTACACTCTTTTAAGTAAAATATATTTAGAAAAACTATAAGGGCTCTGGAGTACAATAAAATAATAATAATCTGGTGTGAAACTTTTTATGCCACTTAAGTTCCGGGTGACAGAATACGTGTGAGCTTTCTCAGTGGGGAAGGGGGCTGTCATTGAGAGAGATACATGTTGAGCGCCACGGCATTTTTACTAAAAGAAAGGGGAAAACGACGAAACCTCTCTTAAAGAGAATAGAGTGAAGAAGGAGGAAAATAATAATAACAATAATAATAAAAAATTATAAGTAGTGAAGAGTAGAATAAAAAAAAATGATTAGCTAAGTATTTAAAAGAAAATAAATAAAGTTTGCTGGCATCAGAGACATTTTCCGTGGTAGCCTGCTTCATTTTGTGGTCATCAACCGGTTTCGGGCGTTCGCCCATCTTCAGACTGCGTTTTTCAGACAGTGTGACAACACAGACTTGCACAGAGCAAACTTAGTTTTCACACTCTGCTCTGTGCAAGTCGTGTGGTCACACTGTCTGAAAAACGCATCCTGAAGATGGGCGAACTCCCGAAACCGGTCGATGACCACAAAATGAAGCAGGCTACCACGGAAAATGTCTCTGATGCTTTCCAGCTCTGCGGAACCAACCACCACAACAAAGTTTGCTGGGATTGGCTTTCACCGATCTGTATCCAACAATTAACCTACTACTTACTTTCTTTAAAACAAATTTAAATAAATAAATAAAAAAATATTTAACTCACAGTTTAAAAAAACGAAAGCAAAGGCTTAGTAATTTACAAATACAACAAAAAACTAATCTTATTTATTTAAGAGTAAGTACATAAATAGTAGAAATAAAATATACGAAATACTTTCTCATGATTATGTGGAAGTTTGTTACAAATATAAAAAGAAAAGATGATAAGAACGCACTTTTATTATTTAGAATCCCATACACTTGAACTAGTCGCACTACTTCATTATCCACGAATAGACGTTGCTCTATTCACTGAGCCTCACTTCACTAGTCGATCACACTTAAACATTAGTGGGTATAAGACTTGCAGGATGGACCACCTAGATGATGCGGCTCACGGAGGCACGGCCACAATAATTAGAAATTCCATATCCCATCTGCTTATTCCTTCTCAATCCACAGATCCCCTTCAGTCTACTATTATCTCATTAACTTCCAATCCCTTCCAATATACAATTTCATAGTGTAAATTCGTCCAAATCGTAGTTTCACCTTATACAACTTCCTATCCTTTTTCAAGTCCTTGGGTCACCGTTTTACAGCAGGTGGTGACTACAACGCGAAGCACCCTCGTGAGACTGTAGACATCTGATCCTCGTGGCTGGGCACTAAATAGTGCTATATCCCAAGCAAACCTTTCCATACTTTCCGCTTCTGAACCCACTTACTGGTCATCGTATCCTCATAAATGAACAGCATCCTCGACTACTTCATTTGTTCCAAAAATATGTCCCCCATACATACATAAATTTTCAATCGGCCCCTACAGGTCCGGGGACAGAATAGGCCTGCTCCAGTCCAGGATGTCGTAAGAGGCGACTAAAGGCCAACGCAGGGACGACTGGCTTACAGCCGTATGGGCATAGCAAACCCACGGAACCCAAGCTCAATACCACGCCACATAACACATTCACACACTCACTCACACACACACACACACACACACTCATGCACGCATGCACACAAATGCACACACCCCTAAATCTCGGTTCCCGAGCCGGGAGGTTTTTGGGCGGGAGTATCGGCCCATGTATCGGTCCCACTGAGTACCAGGCCGATCTCAGTGAGTAAGCAGGCCTTCTTTCCGGTAAGGGCGCACTGTCGGAGAGTGACCTATAGAAAGTCCCAAATCGTGGGAACTATATGGAACCTACTTTTAAAACAAATTCAACAGGCCTAGTTAAGAATGGAGAGCAATCGTCATTCAAAAAAAATAAATTTAAAAAATTAGAACAAACGCAAGAATTAGCTGGCAATAAATCAGGCCAGCAATTTTTCATTATGACTTGTCAAGAGGAAGGAAAATCTGTTGAGCCATATTGGCCTTATAAGATGTTTGATTTTTAAAAAAAGATATGTCCGGGAAAGAAAACCAAAAAATTGAGAAATGGTTCCCTTCTGATTGAGACGAGAGCTAGTGAGAAAGCTAAATCACTGCTGCAGCTAGAAACGTTTGAAGATATGAAAATTAAGGTTGAGTTACATAAAACACTCAACTATTTTAAGGGAGTAGTAACAAGCTATGATCTAATCCATTGTAGTGAAGAAGAGATCTTAAATGAATCAAGATCACAGGGTGTTGTCGAAGTTAAGCGCCTTTATAAAAGACAATTTGGGGAGAGTAAGCCTACTCCAGCGCTTATTTTAACATTCGAAGGTTCACAACCACCTGAAAAAATTACTGCCGGATTTGTATCATTGCCCGTGAGGCATTATATTCCAAGTCCTTTAGGGTGCTTCAAATGTTGGTCGCTGGGCCATATAGCGGGCAACTGCACCATCGGTGATCGTTGCAAGCTATGCTCTGCGCCAATTCACCAGAATGAATGTGTTACTCCGGCATTATGCATAAATTGCAATGGCTGTCACTCTTCAGTGTCAGTAGATTGTATAAAGTACAAAAAAGAAAAAAGAGCTCAAGAAATTAAGGTTAAGGAATGTATAAGTTATAGAGAAGCATTAAGGAAAGTGAATGCCGAAACTAATAGACCTATATCTTACGCGCAGTGTGTCTCTGAAACACCAGCCGATAAGAAAATCTGGAAGATCTAGTTACACGCCTTACTGCAGTGGTAGAAACTCTGGTTAAAAGCGTAGGCAAAATAGAAGAAAATTATGATAGAATTATTAAGATTCTAGAAATAGAAAGCAAAGAGAAAGAAGAAGAGATAAAAAGTAAAGAGAAAAGAGAAGAAGTTGAAAGGAAGAGTGATAGTGATAAAAAAAAACAGATGGAGGTAGTCATGGAAGATCCCGTGAAACCACCCATCTCTTCTAAAAAACGACCCCAAACTCCAATTTCCCCAACCTCAAAAGCTGTCTAGACTGCCTCACCACCCAGGAAAATACTGGGAGGAGTGGGCAAAAAAGTAGGGCAGAAAACAGAGACCAAGAGAGAAATAGGAAGCAATGTTTCCTCAAATTCTTCTTTGGTAAGTGGTGAGGATAAGGATCTGGATCCCATGGATTTAGCAACCTTAGAGAAATATGTGTACAACCTTCGAAAAAAAGTTGACTATAAAATAAATAAAAAATTATTTATATTTCAATCTAAAATGATTCTGCAGTGGAATATTCGTGGTTTTTATAAAAATTTAGAAGACCTTAAACTATTAATAGGTAGATATGAGACCAAAATTATTTGCCTACAGGAGACAAACTTCCGGGATACGGATGTCCCTCAACTTACGGGATACCAACTCTTTCGGAGGGACTTTTTGTTAGGCAACCGAGCTTGTGGTGGCGTGGCAATCTTCGTAAGAAATGATGTATATTGCGATAAAGTTACCAGCGTTACTGATAATATTCAGATGATTCGCTTAACAATATATGCCCCCACGAAAATTACGATATGTAATACTTACCTACCACCGGCAGGAAAATTAGTAATGGCATTTCCGCTTAACCGATTTTCTTCAAACTGGGAATTTTGGCAACTTATATAATTCTAATCAATATTATTTAGTTGACAGAATTGTACAGCACATTGTTGAACTAAAATAGCACTTTAGAGGAAATCATAACCCCACCCCTCACCCCAAAAATGCCCGTAAATGAATTTTCTCGGTTCCAAAAAAAACTTGAAGCTCTTTGTAGGTGTAATTTACATACGTAGTTTAAAAAAAAATCATTGGAACCGTTTTCAAGAAAATCACCAAAAAATGGAAAAAACATTCCGTAAAGTAGCACTTCCGGTTGATGGATTTTGCCCGATATCTTCGTGTCTGATGCGGTGTTAGTACCTAAGCGGAATACCAAGTATGAGCATCCTGCAACTTCTCATTTTTGAGATATTCTTTTCACACACTTCCACACACACACACACACACAGACCATTTTCTAATAAGCACTATTTTGATCTCAGAGGACCTCAAAACGTGAATTTTCTGTGAAAACTGAATTTCGAAAATCTGGCAAGATCGCAATAATTTTTCTTACTAATATTAGTAACAGAAAGTAAAAACCGCATCCATTTAATGAAACGAAGAATAATCAGTTCAAGTAATATTTGAAATAACGCTGCTCACCTCCAGTCTAACTGCAATATAAAGAGTTTTTCGTTGTTGCGATTTTTCGTTATTCAGACATTTGGTTCTCACATAAATATAGAACATTCGCCGTTATTCAGACATTTGGTTCTCACATAAATACAGAACATTCGCCGTTATTCTGATATATATTTGGTTCTCACATAAATACAGAACATTCGCCGTTATTCAGACATTTGGTTCTCACATAAATACAGAACATTCGCCGTTATTCAGATATTTGGTTCCCACATAAATACAGAACATTCGCCGTTATTCAGATATTTGGTTCTCACATAAATACAGAACATTCGCCGTTATTCAGATATATATTTGGTTCTCACATAAATACAGAACATTCGCCGTTATTCTGATATATATTTGGTTCTCACATAAATACAGAACATTCGCCGTTATTCAGATATTTGGTTCTCACATAAATACAGAACATTCGCCGAGAATCCTGGCGAGAATTTATATCAACCATCACACGATCTACTCCAACTTCCGAAGTGTGGAGAAAAGTGAAGACGATCACAGGGCTTCGATCCAATAACCAGATACCTGGTTTAAACATAAATGACCGCGTCAAAATTGATGACGCAGAAAAAGCCGAATTACTGGCCGAGACTTTTGCCAAAAGTATCCAGGACAGATGGATATTGCCGGAAATTCCTGACCATAAAAAAGCAAGAAGAACAAAACAATATAGATTTCCTTGATGTAGATCATAACCACTCCTATAATGTGCCATTAAAGCTATGGGAACTAGAAGCGTCTTTGTCCAGATCCAAAGATACGTCCCCAGGGTCGGACAAAGTGCACTACAGATTTTTAAAAAACCTAACCAGTAACAATAAAGTATATATACTGAGATTTTTCAATAAAATATGGAATAACAAAAAATTTCCGAAAGCTTGGACCGCCGCAATAACCATATCAATCTTAAAGGAAGGCAAAGATAAAACAGACCCCCAGTCGTATCGTCCCATCACTTTAACAAGCTGTCTATTTCAATTTTTTATGGGTTGTTTTGAACTCCAAATGATTGTAAAACCAATTTACAGCCTGTGTTTTTTATTATATATTAATTATAAATATAAAAATACATTTATTTCCTGCGACGTTTCAGCAATACACTTGCCATTATCAAACAGGTGGTTCTGATATCAGAACGTTATTATATCTGTAAGTAATATAGAAGTTTCAGATAATACAAATTAATATGAAATATAATTCTTTTATCATATGTCTGGATTTTGTACAATTGTATAATTATTGGTGTTCACAAATTATTATCAAAATTACTTACCCAATTTGGTCATTCTGTATTTTACTAATCAGTTATTAAAACGTCGTTATTTTTTTATTATATTTATGTATTTTTAATTTTTTTTTCCTTTTTTCGAGTTGTGATTAGTTTTTTTAATAAACTTGGATTTTAACTTGTATCTGCGTCATTTTTATTTCTTCAAACACGTGGTTAGTGTTTTGCTCTATTTTATAAAAATTTTATTTCTTTATATGCAGATTATTTAATATTTTTATTTTACAGGCCTAAGGAGAGAAATTTAATTAAATGTACCTGTTTTTAATTTTGGAATAGTAATTAGGAAAAATTCATAGAGACTACTTACTGGAATTTGAGTTGACCCTTTCTTATAGAGCACTTTTGGGTAACTGATTGAAACGAATTTGGCTGGAGCTTGCTTACTTGATTACATGTTAGTGTCGTGTTATATTTAATTATTATTTATTTAGAATTTTTTATTTTATTTTATGTTAATGAGTAATATGTATATACTATATAAATGTATAATTGATTATTATATTTTAGATTTTTATGTATAATTATTGTTAATTATATGATATGAAGAGAGAGGCAACTTATTAAATATGGTTGGCTGTTTTATCATCTTGTGGATAGGTAGTGACGGTGCAGGTTACTAATTTAGAATTGATGTTATATGTAGTTCTTTAAAATATTTAACAAATTTGCATACAATTTTACTTGTGTTCCTTCCTTACGATCATTTACTATTTTGTTTTTGTTTAAAATGATATGCACTGCTTCTAACGTTTTCCGTTTGTTTACATTTTTTTCTTTTTCTACTATTGTTGCATTATCGAAATTGAAACTATGTTTTGTGGTTTTAAAGTGCTTTATAAGAGCTGTTTCTGAACAGTTTTTATATTTTATGGATTTTCTGTGTTGGTCAACTCTTTTTTTTAAACTAATTTTGGTATGTCCTAGATACTTTAATTTACATTCACATTTTATAGCATATATAAGTTCTTTATTATTTTCTATTGGTTCTTTGTCTTTATGTGTGGGTATATATGTTTTAATTTTATTGTTAGTGAGATATGCCAAGTGGCATTCTGTGATATTAATTTTTTTTTAAATATGCTTAATTTTGTCGGTTATGTTATGTATGTAGGTAATCGAAAAGAAATTTTTATATTCATTATTCGTGTGATTGTTTTCTTTTTGGTGTGGTGTATTTTGTGCGTTTTCTTGGTTGTTTATATTGTTATGGTTACTATTGTTATGATGTTTATTAAGTTGCTTCCAAAATTTATTAATTATATAAGGGGGGTAGGTGTTTTCGATTAAAATGTTGTTAATTTTGTTTTTTGTTTCTTTCAGGTGTGATGTATCTGTTAATTTTGAGATTTTTAGCTGAATTGAGAACCACATGTTTGGGATGTCTGGAGAGATAATTCAAAAATAAATTTGATGTAATTTGCTTTTTGTAGAACTTTGTAAATAAATTTTTATTATTGTGAGTTATCGTTATATCCAAGTAGTTTATACTATTATTTTTTTCTACTTCTTGAGTGAATATGATTTTTGAGTTATAATTGTTTAATTTATCAAACAATGTTGTATTTTCTTCTTTGTCTATAATAATTAAAAGATCATCTATGTACTTTGCCAACAGTAATGGTTTAATATTAGTTTCTGTTATACTATTGTTTAATATATGATTCATTGTGATATTGGCTATGTATGTCGACAGAGGGCTTCCCATTGGGAACCCCGATATTTGTTTGTAATTTTGGTTTCTGTATGAAAAATAAGTGTTGTTTAAAAATTAATTTTAAGCCTTCAATGAAAATGGTTTTACTCTTTATTTGTGTATGTGTTTCTATAACGTTCCAGTTTTTATTGATGATATTGTAGAAGAGATCTAATGGTACACTTGGGAATAGAGAAACTACATCGTAGCTGGTTATTATATGGTTTGAGTTTATTTCCAATGTATTAATTTTACTTTATAAATCAAAGGAATTGATAATATCAAAATTATTTTGGTTAGCTAGAAATTTTAATGGTGTTTTGAAAACTTTTATTGCTAATTTGTTAAGAGTGGACCTTGTGCTATCAACTATTGGTCTTAATAAAATATATAATAAAAAACACAGGCTTTAAATTGGTTTTTACAATCATTTGGAGTTCAAAACAACCCATAAAAAAATGGAATAAGATTCTAACAGCCTATAAAAAGAAATAAGCAACCAAAGCTGTCTATGTAAGACATTGGAAAGAATGGTGTGTAGACGACTGACATGGTACCTAGAATCTAATGAACTTCTAAGTAAACGGCAAACTGGTTTCAGGCGAAATCACGGCACCATGGATCCTTTAGTAATACTTGAAGATGCCATCCAAAACACTTACAGAAAAAAACACAATCTCATAGCAATTTTTTTCGACATAGAAAGAGCTTTCGATATGGTGTGGAGACATAGCATACTTAAACAGATGTATTACTGGGATTTAAAGGGAAACCTGCCCATATTTATTCAGAATTTCCTAAAACTCAGAACATGTACGGATTAGAAATTTCTTGTCATCCCCTTTTACACAAGAAAACGGGGTTCCTCAAGGCAGTATATTAAGCACTACGCTGTTTCTTATAGCAATAAATAACATCATAAATTGTTTAGAACCAGCAGTAGAAGGAATGCTCTATGCCGACGATCTGGTAATATTTAGTAGTTCTCCAAGTCTCTCAATAGCTGAAGAGAATCTACAGACCGTCATAGGCAATCTAGAACGGTGGGCAGAGAAGAATGGTCTCCGCTTTTCTCCAAACAAAAGCACATGTTCGCATTCCATAGATTTAGAAGAGAACAGCCAGCAGTAAAACTTAGATTGGAAGGCAGAATTATTCCGTGTTTGAACAAAGTGAGATACTTGGGAATTATCGTCGATTCAAAATTAAGTTGGCGTCCGCACCTACAGGATTTAAAACAGAGGTGCATTAGGAAACTCAATGCAATAAAAGTATTAAAAGGGCTTCTTGGGGAGCTGATCGCCATAATCTAATTAACTTTTACAAAGCTTTTATCCGCGCGAGGTTGGATTACGGAAGCATTGTTTACGGTTCGGCCAGGGAATCTGTATTGCAAATACTGAACCCTATCCATAATGAAGGAATCCGTATGTCAGTAGGGGCTTTAAGAACAAGTCCTATACCTAGTTTATTTGCAGAAAGTGGGGAACCTTCTCTAAGAGTAAGGAGAAATATGCTGATGTGTAATTACGCGGCCAGAATAATGCCGTTGGTAAATCACATAGCCCACAAAATTCTTTTCACATCTGGCAGTCTAGAATATTACAATACATATTGTAGTGGAAGAAAGCAATGAAAATAAATAGTTTTGTAAAATATATTAAATAGTAAATTTACCTTCAAAAAGAGTGTATTTAGTGTCAGGTACTGTAAATTGGGGTCATTGCTAGTAGGGAAACAAAGGCACAAAATTAATACAATGCGACTTAGCCAACTGCTTTGTTAGAGAGCATTCCTTAAGACAGTCTGAATCAGCCTTCGAACAACTAAGTCTCACTTCTGCTTTCAAACAAGACAGTCGTCTGTTTCCAAAGCCAGAACACTTCAGAAAGCCAAAACACTTCAGGAATCGCTCAGTGCCAATGATATACATCATTCTAGTTATACATCATTTTACTAAGATTCAGTGTGATATTGTAGAATACTTTAATTTGCTTAGAGAATAATATATTTATTTTAAAAACAGTGTGATTTCTTGATTATTACTAATACTTCATTCTCTTTTAAACTTGCAAACTTACAAGCCCTTTTTCTACAACCCCGCTCGTGCTACACAACCAGCTACTACAAGCTACCAATACAAATCGTCATACGTCCATCAGATAATTTGATTGTTTTTTATTATTTTTTCAGCGGAAATAATATTTTAATTAAATATTTCCCATTATTGAATTTCTAGTGAATTTCATTTTTAAATTTTTGTAATTGTACCACTTGTACCTCAATCCCTTGTGAATTTTGAATTTATGAGTGTAATTAATAGATCCCAAGTCTCACCTAGACACACACGTATAACAGATTTACACTCCATAACTGCAATAGAAACAATAGAAAAATATACCAGTAAAATCTGTAGAAAGTTCTTTGAATCCACAGCTAACTCTGAAAATCACCTTTGTATCAATATAGGAAACTATGATAATAAACAATATAAGCACAAAAGATTAGTAGATACACTTTGTTTGTAATTTAAACAGTATATATAAATATAACATGTGCTTTAGGGTAGAGGTTTTTTGTACATTTTTTCCCTCAATAATGTAACAAGTTATGTCTACTGTCTGTCGCCATTTAGTGGAGAATAAAGCTATTTTACTAGCTGCTCTCTATATTTTGTAAATAATTTCAAGTTTGTATATAATTTTATGAAATAAATCATTACATTACAGATCCCAAATTATAAAGATATTACGCGATAACAACCTTTCTGTTGGAGGCAATTTACTCCAATTGCGTAGACGTCTTGAAAAATATAATCTTTCCCCAAGTAATTCATTCAATTCCAAAATGTATAAGATTAATGGACAAGACATGGGCATTGACGCTGCTGTAGAATATTTACTTGCTCAGCAGCAATTAGCAAATCCAGCCAACCCTAACAATCAACCTGGTAGCCCCTTAAGAAATTTGCAATTGATAAACAGTTTACCCACTTTCGATGGCGAAAATTCAGCCAAAGTGTCCGATTTCCTTGACCAAATTAGCCATTGTGCTAGCCTTTCTGGCTGGGACGACGCTGCAAAATTAGAAATATTAGCTCTTAGACTCTCAGGGTCTGCAAAAATATTTTACGACACCCAGAAAGCCGAATTACAACGCCAGGGTACAATTATAACGTATCCCTAATTTCAGAGCGACTTCTAGCCCGATTTCTTAAGGAGAAAACTCCCCTAGTGAGGACTAGGGACTTACAACAGATGACTAATATTCAATCTCTTCCAACAGAGTCTCCTGAAACTTTCGCGGATAGGATTAGACATATCCAATCCGCCATTAGTTTGAAAGCTCAAGCTAACCCACTCGAGGCCTTACAAACAATTTTAGATAAACTGGCCACTGATGCATTCCTGAAGTCACTTCCTCAACCGCTTCGTAATGAGGTGCGAACTAAGCTACCTCAAAAATTAGACGAAGCACTTTCTTATGCCAATGCCCTAAAAGAAGTACAGGCTTCTGAAATAAACCCCACAGTTTTCGCTGTCACTTCGAAAACTTCTAATACTAGCACACCCCCATCTCCTTGTCGTTTCTGTAGACAAATGCATTTCCACAGAGAATGCCCGCATCGAAATAAAGGTCAGAAGCCAACATTAAAACCAACTTCCACTCGTAGAGTTTTTAATCTAATAAAGAACAGGCCTTGTCGCCATTGTTCCGGTCCACATTTTGACGTGGACTGCACCAACAAATTCAGACCAAAACCTCGTACTAATTTTGGCAAAATGCCTAATAATTTTAATATTCCAAAAAATTTCAATCGCAGGGTATATAGTAATAATCGCTATAATAATAATAATAATAATAGTAGTCCATATTATACTAACAATAATAATCCTCGAGTTAATTCAAATAATTCACGATTTAACTCTTATTCAGATAGACCCCAGTACAGTCATAATAATAATAATGGTAACGAAACTAGTAATAACCTCCAAAATAGGCCCACTTGCCAATTTTGTTCAAAATTTGGACATACGGCTCGAAATTGTTTCCAGATACAGCCAAAAAACGGTTAAGCCCACAGCCGCTCTCACGAACGGCTGATGTTATGACCATGGCTCTCATACCTGCCTTCACCAATTCTGATAATTTGTTAGTAAATTTAAGAATTGGCAAAAAATTTATTCGTGCCCTTGTAGACACTGGAGCTAGTCACAGCCTAGTGGATTCCAGTTTTTGTCGAAATAAGAACCTTCAGCATTCCAACATTATTTTAAAATCTCTGACTAACCAAGTAATACCTAATTATAGCATCACGTCCCTTCATTTGCATGCGGACAATGTCGAAAATTCCAATTTTTCTGGCGAATTCATAGTTTCGCAATTAAAAGGCAATTTCCAATTAATACTTGGTAGAGATGTCCTTACATTAAATAGGGCAATTATTAATTTGCGCACACGTACACTAACACTCAATAAATTCAACATTCCATTTTCAAATAGTGCTCAAGCGCACCAAATCAATTCGATTCAACAGCTACCTTTACCCAAAACCCTGCAGCTACGCCACAAAATTGTAGTGCCACCTCGCGCACACATAATACAAACACATACACTATATACAAAAATTCCTCTCGACACACAAATTCTGCTTACACAACACAATTCCTTACCTACGGGTCTCTACATGCCCAATTCTATCGTACATATTGCTAACAACACATGCACCATCAACCTTATAAACACTACCTCACACGAAATTGCTATTCAAAAACACTTTCCAATCGCTCATATCGAATACGATTTTGAAACAGACTTACAGACTCACACCATAAACGCAGTACAATCTGCCACTCAAACTAACACAAACGAAATCGCTCTATTTCAACAAGAACTTCTCAACAAATTAACGCATCTTTCTTCCCAACAACAACAACAAGTTCTACATGCCCTCACTACTTTTTATGACGCCTTCACACACGACAACAATTTTCAAACAAAATTTTCTGGAGTCACTCACCACATTGACACAAAAAAATCATGCCCCTGTGTCCAGCCGCCCCTATAAGATAGCCCACTCCGAGGCTCCCATCCTCAAGGCCTTCATACAAGACAATCTTGATAGAGGTATAATAGAGGAAAGTAGATCCAACTGGGCTCACCCCGTCATACTCATTAAGAAAAAACACGCTGACCACACTAAAGTTGATGTTACAGACATTACACAGCTCCGAAAACAATACAGGTATGTGGTTGATCATCGCAAACTAAATGCCATCACCACTTCCGAAATTTACCCGCTCCCGGATATACAGCATATCCTATCCACACTGAATGCCACCCGTTTCTATTCCACCTTAGACATCAGTGTGCCTTCCACGGCATCCTCCTTGACGAAGCATCTAAAGAAAAGACTTCCTTCGTCACTAATTTCGGAACCTATCAATTCAAGGTTCTTCCCTTCGGTTTAAAGAACGCCCCCATTTAATGGACAAAATTATGTCCGGATATACTGGTGACATCTGCCACACCTTCATAGACGATATACTCGTCTTCCATGGGAAAACTTTCGACGAACACCTTCTTGCATTATTAACAGTAATGAAGCGTCTCCAGACCGGTAAATTGTGTATAGACTTGGGTAAATGTCAATTTTTTAAAGACAGCTGTAAATATCTGGGTTATGTAATTAGTTCTAACGGAATAAGGCCCGACGAAGAAAAATTAAAATCGGTTAAGAACTACCCAGTACCTCGTAAATTAAAAGACGTCAGAGCATTTTTGGGTTTCATAGGTTTCTATAGGAAATTTATCCCCAAATTTTCTGAGCTTGCCAAGCCACTCACAGACCTTACAAAGAAAGGTGTAAATTTTCAGTGGACACAAGAGCGTCAAGACGCTTTTCAAGCTCTCAAATCCACCTTAATATCTCCACCTGTACTAGCCTATCCAAATTACGACCATGAATTCATCCTTACTACGGATGCAAGTAATATAGGTATTTCCGCAATTCTAAGCCAAAATATTAATGGCGATGAAAGGCCCATAGCGTTTGCTTCACGTGTGTTTAATGAAGCAGATCCAAATACTGTACTATCGAACGTGAATTGTTAGCCATCGTCTTTGGATGTAAAACCTATAGATATATCTTATATGGCTACAGATTTAAGGTAGTTACAGACCACGCAGCCCTCCAATGGCTCAAAAACATCAAAGATAGCCACAATAAGCTCTTCCGCTGAAGCATGAAACTGGCAGAATTTGATTTTTATATAGAGCATCGTTCCGGCAAGAATATTGCACATGCGGACGCACTTAGTCGATACATAGGCTGCATTCAAGCCGAAACCGACGAATACTATCCAACGATAGACCTCCTGGAAGTCCTAGAACTTCAAAGTAATGACGCTGAATGTCAGAAGTTACTTCAAACACCCCACTATTCCTTAGACCAACAGGGTTTAATAGTGCATACTGTTGACAATTGCACGCTAGTGCCTAACTCTATGCGTAATGCCATCATGAGATCATTTCATGACAATCCTTTCTCGGGACACTATGGTATTCATAAGACATATGACAGACTTGTTCTAGAATTCAAGGAGGACGCTTCTGAGTTGAGTTATAACATTACAGTTTATTCCAGTTAATTTATAAGCTTGTTGTTGTGATAATCTGAAGTAAATTATTTTCTCTTAGAGAATATAGCTATTTTAAAAACAGTGTGATTTCTTTATTATTGCTAATACTTCATTCTCTTTTAAACTTGCATACTTACAAGCCCTTTATTATACAACACCGCTCGTGCTACTTACTACAAATACACAACATCACACCAAAACATTACAATATTCTGGTACAAAACCGTTGGGGATACGTTTCCAAACTTTCTGCTCCCAAAAGGATATTGCCTTTCCGTCGTTAATAAGCCTTATAACACCCAGGATTGAACCATGGATACTAAATAGCCCCATTATAGATTTCACCCTTGGTAAATATGCTAAAAGTGATACTCCGCATTGTATATACAGAAGTACGTTCCTGGAGAGAACTAAGAATAAATATAAAGGCTTCAAGCAAATATTTACAGACGGCTCCAAAATAAGCACGAATGTGGGATCAGCTTTTGTAATAGATAATGCTGTTCATGGTTTTTCGTTAAGTAATATAGCAAGTGTTTTCACCGCAGAAATATTTGCCATAAGTAAGGCACTTGAATATATAGCAAATAATGAAGAAAGAAACTACATTATATGTACCGATTCAACAAGCTCTCTTGAGGCTATATCTAAATTAGATACAGATAACACGCTGATCCAATCTATACATAAATCTTTACATACTGCACGCAAAATTCAAAGAAAATTATTTTCGTATGGGTCCCTGGGCATATGGATACAAAAGAGAACGAAGCTGCTGACAAAGCGGCAAAGAGTGCAGCCCTTAGAAATGATAAATATGAACAGTTTTGAGCAGCGACTGGAAAAACTATCTAAAGAAAAAAGTGTTGTTGCAGTGCATGAATGAGTGGGAGTCAATACCTCTAAAAAATAAATTAAGAGCTGTAAAATATAAACCCGAAAAATGGGTTACATCATGTAGAACATCTCGTCGTGAAAAAGTCGTACTGGCCAGGCTGAGGATCGGCCATACGTTGCTGACCCACGGACATATCTTTATGAAATTCTAAGTGACAATGAAAACAATGTACAAAAAGCACTGCAATTTCTACAAGAAATTAACTTATTGCATTTAATTTAATGGACACTATGCTGAAAATTTACATTAGACTCGTTTAAATCGATGTATATAGGTTTCTCTTTTGTTTAGGTTATAAGTAGGATTAATTCATGTTAGATTTAGACTTAGGCTGTAAGAATGGTTATATGAATGAGTGCGGGGGCCAATGTCGGGATAGGGGTGGCAGACTTCTTCTCTACAGGACGCCTTTCCTGTACTTTAAATGTACATAATTGGGAGCCACTGTCTTCTGGAGGGGTGGGTTTATGTCGGGTTTGGCACCCCGGGAAAGTATGAATGGTACGAAAGAATGTAGTGTAAATAGTATAAATATGTTAGTTTAGGTTTAGTTTCTGTTTAGGGTGCGAGGAATATTGAGTACTTACTCCACCCGAAATTCAGTAGTGCGTATATGTGTAGTATGATTGTCCATTTTTAATGAGTGTATGTATTTATTTGCTTGGGAGTATTTATTAGTATGAGCGCATTTAACTATGTAAGTATTTATTGGTATGTTTATCTGTATGAATGCGTAATGGTAAGTGTAAACCAGAGTAAATGTACATATTAGTTTTACTTTAGGATATGATCCGTGAGGGGTGCGAGGAATATCAAGTACTCCACCCCATGTAGATATAGAAACAATATAGGTTCGATTTATTTATGTTTTAGGTCAGTTGTCGTTAGGTTTTCTTCGTTAGTAACTAGTAGTTTAACATAATCAGTATAGTGTCCATCAGATATAAGATAATAGGTGCAAAGGACCTTAGATGTTGTGCACCTTTCAAATAACACAAAAAAAAAAAATTTCAATCTTCATGCACCTTCCTGTGATCATTCACCCACATTACATGTTTTAGATACTATACCGACCCCAACTGCTTCCAAAGATAGATTAATAACGGGACCTACTGACTGGAAATTATTTCAGACTTTACTTTTCCAGACACTGGACCTCAATATAGCGCTAAAGACTCCTGAACAGATAGATGAAGCAGTCAACTTACTGACAACAGGGTACAAAACTTATTTGGGACACTACCAAACAAACAAAATCAAACCACAGTAACGCTAGTAAATAGTACATATTATCTATCGATCACAATTAGAACGTTAATCACAGAAAAACGGCGTGCTCGAGCCATATGGCAGCGTACTAGATACCCTTCACACAAACGGATTTTTAATAGACTTACCATACATTTAAAGCATGAACTTCAGAAAATTAAAGCGAAAGATATGAAAATTACACATCATTATTGACAAGCTGACAACTGTTTATGGACAGCTACTAAACACATATATTATCCTATAAAACTCCCTCCCATCCCATAATTCGTACAGATGGCTCTTGGGCCAAAACTGACGAAGAAAAATCCTGCTTCTTTGCCCAACACCTTTCTGAGACTTTTACACCTCATCATGACATCCTAGATCCATAGTACATGGCAGGTATAGAAGAGAAATTAAGCGTATCCCATCCTCTTACTCTACCACCCAAACTATTTTCTCCCAGTGAAGTATAACATATAATAAATCAGGTACTTTTAAAAAAAGCCCCAGGTTATGACCTGATAACCTCTCAAATCCTCCGAAACTTTCCTAAGAAATCATACGTTTTCCTATCCTATATTTTCAACTCTGTTCTAAGAACTACCTACTTTCCTGCCCTTTGGAAATTTTCATCAATAAAATTGGTGCCAAAGCCCAACAAACCAGTTAAACTTCCTTCATCCTATCGTCCCATTAGTTTGTTTCCCATAGTGGGTAAAATTCTGGAGAAGCTCCTACTTAAACGCCTGTATCCTCTTCTTCAGTCGCAAGAAATAATCCCTAGACACCAATTTGGCTTTCGAGCCCTTCACTCCACCATACAACAATGCCATCGCGTTGCAGACACCATTGCATACTCCCTTGAGCAGAAGCAGTATTGCCCGGGTGCCTTTCTTGATGTCGCACAAGCGACTGATCGAGTTTGGTATTCGAGCTCAAGGGCATCCTACCCAGTACCTATTTTCTAATCTTAAATTCCTATTTGTCCGGCCGGCATTTCTGGGTCAACCATGTTCGGCCATTTCTCCTAGATATCCTAGCCAAGCTGGCGTCCCGCAAGGGAGCATTCTTGCCTCTCTCCTCTACACTACATACACTGCTGACATTCCCACTTCCCCTTATACACTGCTCTTATACATACTTTTGCCATTAAGCTCATTGGGAACCTGGTGCAAAAAATGGCGAATAAAAATTAACGAGGCAAAATGCCAATACACTACTTTTAAATTAAAACGGACTACATTGCCCCCTCTGTATTTTAATGTTATTTGTCTTCTAACTGCTGACTATGCACGCTACATAGGGTTATACATCGACAAACGGCTCACCTGTGACCGGAATTTTCTAAATAGAAAATTTCACTTTTTATAATAGTAAATAAGTGCTTCTTATAAGTTCCATTTTAGGAAGGCTAATGTATTGGGTCTTTAAATCCCCAATTTTCTCCAATCAAGTCCAAATTAGCACAGAATACGAAATATCTAATAAAACCACAAAGGAATGCCTTTTTCTCAGATTCTCATTTCACACTTGACCTGTTTTTCAAATTCCAAACTCACGCCGTTTCCTCTTCTCTCCACGGCCGCGCTGATGTGTCGTCTTCTTTCATCTAAAAATTCTTGCCCTCCCTCAAACTCAATTAATTATTTATTATTTAACTATTTTTATGTACAAATACTAAATTGAATGATCTAATAAATACTCAATATATTAATATTTTTCAAACCATATCAATTATATATTCAATTAAGCCTAATTTTTTGTTTTATTATGTATTTATTCAATTTTCAGTAGTTAATGAAAGAAAAATTACTTTACATTCATTTATTTTTCTTTAAAATAAATTCTCTTATTTTTTTAACTTTAATTAATTACAAACTGTCAAAGTCGTATTTCTTCTAACGACAAATATTCTATAAACTTGCAAGCTGCAAGGTTCAATTCCAATAGGATTGCAGTACATAGAAATTAATAAAAGATTGTATTATGCTTGTTTACCTGAATTTCAATAGCAAGCAGCGCCCACTATCTCAACACTTGGAAGCTGAAAAGCCTAACAGACAGATCTCCCTACAACCTACCTAAAATAAATTTTTTCGGATAAATGTTTTTCCATTTCAGTTATGTACGAGGAGTTTAAAGGAAATCGTTGTAGCCATTTTCGAGAAAATCGCTGAACTGAAAATTAAAAACTTTCAGTAAAGTCCGACTTCAAGTTGATGCATTTTGCCCGAAACTTTGTTTCGGTAGTATTAAACGGTTTGTTAAGCTTGAGATGCCTACGATTTTTGTTGTATGAATTTTGAGATATTTTGTTCACATATACACACACACACACACACACACACACACACACATATGCACGCAGGAAGAGGACCAAGATGGCGGAAACTAGCTGTGATCATGTTTCTTCTCTAGCAATAGAGTTTAAGAAATGTTACAATCGTGAGTGGTAATCTGAGAAACGACCTCAAAAATAATATATTACATGCGATAAGTGATTTAAATAAAGTGTACTGTAGTTTAAAAGATGAATTAGAAGAGCTTAAATCAAAAGCTACAACTGACCACTGTAAGCACCCTGACCAATTTCAGGCTGCTGAAACTTATGCCTCAACTGTAAAAAAGAATCGTAAAAATTTCGACATAAGTACAATTCCTGTATTTAGAGCAATAATCGCACCTAAAAATGAAATAACCGGCGATGAGACGAAGAGTATTATTAAGGCTAAGGTTAGCCCAAATGAATTGAAAATTCGAGTTAAAAAACTATAAAGTATTTCTAGCGGTCGAGAACTAATAGAATGTAATAAGAAAATAGGATATTAACAAAATTTGCTAAGAAATAAATGATAAATGCAAAACGAACTTAACGCAGAACCTTGTAAAAAATTTTGGCCTCAACTCATTGTTTACAACCTGCCTTCGGAGGTTACTCTTGAAAATGTTGCTGATATAATTAGGAAATGAAATTCTGATTTATTTTTAACTGACGAAACCATAGTTTCTAAATTTATTATTAATAAAACAAAGTATAATAACTCTCACTTAATATTAGAAGTAGACCCGAGACTAAGAAAGTTAAAGATTTGGGCCTTAAAATTATGAGGAGCATATGTCGGGCGGATGATTATATTTCATTAGTGAGATGTTATAATTGTAATCGCTTTAACCATACTTCCAGAAGCAAAAATGAAACAGATGCGTTACTGTGGTGAAATCTATTCGGGAGAAAATTGTTAACAGAACACATCACTAAACTGTATCGAATTTTACAATAGGCGAAAATGAAAAACGAGCGGCCGTAATTTTATTACAAGTAAAAAAACATAGATTTAGTGATATTGCCACAATTTAGCAAGATTATTTGGTGGTAGAGCTAACCTATATGATTTGATATTTATAGTAATCTGTAAAGAATTATAAGCATTTATTGCTGGTCAGGGACTTCACAGTGTTAATGAAGACATGAGCAGGCCAACATTTCAAACTGTAAATGGAGAAAGCAATGTCGACCTAACATTAACCTCATAGAACATGATTCAAATTTTAATGGACTGGAGAACTGAAGAAGAAGAAAGTATCTCAGATCACATTATCACATTCAGTATTGAGCAGAATTTCCATAATACAAATTATAGCCAATTCTTAAGAAATCCTTAAAAATTTATTATCTTGAAACGAGAATAAATTTGAAGCTGAACTTCAAACCTGTTTCCAACAATTAACAACTGGCTGCTCTAACGGAGAATCCTTAGATGAAAAACTTTTTAAGTTTATTATACACAGTCCTGATCTAGAGCAATGCATGGAAAACTTTTATTCTGCAGTTGTTAGAGCTTGGAATGATACATTGCAAAACAGAAAAGTTCCTTATATAAACCAAATAACTGTTCCTTGGTGTATCGAAGAATTAAGAAAAATAAGAAAATTGGTCAACCAGAAGAGAAGATTGTATCAGTGGACATTCGGGAATAATGGTTTGAGAGAAGAAAGAAGATTAGACTATTACCATCACAAATATTTATTTTTAACAAAATTAAAGAAGAAAAAATTTAATTCATGGAAAGAGTTCTGCAATCTCACAACGAAGACTGAAGCCTGGAATGGTATCTACAAAAATGCTGCTAAGTAAAGGGATATTTCCTCGGTTGTGGAAGAAGTCTTCAATAAAATGAATGTTAAACCAGGTAAGGAAAACTTGGATGATGCATCTATGTACCGACCCATAAACCTGTTACCTATCGCTGGTAAAGTATTGGAAAAACTGATGATAAACAGGATATTAAATAAAAATAAAGATAATTTACTGAGTAGAAAACAGTATGGCTTCACTCCGCAGACAGGAACGGCGGGGTGCAATCAAACACGTGGAATGTTTTGTTGAAAAAGCTCTGCAATATAGAAGACGTGAAATTCTTATTTCTTTAGGTGTTATCGCAGCTTTTGATGCAGCATGGTGGCCATCCGTTCTCAGTCAGTTGCGGAAATTCAAAGTACACAGCAATATTTGTAATCTAATTAGAAGCCATTTTTCCGAAAGAATCGCTACTGTAAAAACTAATACCTGTCTCATTTCTAGAAAAATATCTAAAGGACGTCCTCAAGGATGTGTTCAGCCCCAGTTTTTGGATTGTTCTGTTCGACCAATTTTTAAAAATTAATTTTTGTAAGGACGTGGAGTGGTAGTACACGCGGATTACATCCTAGCGATGGTGTCTGGTAAGACCCAGAAAAAGATAGGAATGAAAGGAAATGACAGTATGTACGGAATAATGACAATAGCGGAACAAATCAAAATTACTTACTTTACTTACTTAATCCGGTTTTTCCCGATTGTGGTTTACCGTCAGGTCACTTTCCGCCTCCACTTGTCTCTATCCCACTAGTCTCCTTCCCTCAAACCTCGACCCGCCATCTGTTCGCCAATCTCCTCTTCCCATCTCTTCGCTGGTCTTCCTCTCCCTCTGTTCCTGGAAGGATTCCACTTCCTTACCTCTTCCGACCACTTCCCCGGACCCATTCTTCTCAGGTGTCCAAACCATGTCAGCTTTTTTTTCGCTAACCTTTCCTCCATCCTTTCCTTTACATACATTTCCTTCCTTAAATCCACATTCCTCATTTTATCCATTCTGGTCTTTTGAATGCACCGCCTCAAATAATCCATTTCTACAACATTCACTTTATTGCAGACCTTCTGCTCTAAAGCAGAAAGTAGCAGTCCTGGTTTCCGCTCCTTAGATGAGGTTCCCGTCTATTACGAAGTAGAAAATTCTTTTTTTATTCTCCTTTGAAATTGTTTCGTTCTCACTGGGTGATTCTCACTTCCTTCCGGGCGTGCTGAGTTCTTGTGGTCACTCCTTCATCATATCTTCCCACTTCCTCCAGCACTAATCCCAAATATTTGAATGCTTCTTACTTTTTTGCACCTATCCTCTACATCGTAGAAATCATTTTGCTCATTCCCTTCTATTACCATATTATTCTGCATTTCCAAAGTTTATCTTCATTCCCCAGTCCGCGTAAAACTCCTTTAATTTCCTCATCATAAGTTCGAGATCCTCCCTATCTTGAGCGATAACAACCCACCTGGTCCTCTGCAAAAAATATTGGGGAGAGGTGCTTATTCCCTATCGGTACACCCATCCTTCCACATTTCCTGAACCATCCATCCATCACCCTTTCCAGGTATATTTTAAATAATGTGGGAGACATACAACATCCCTGTTTTAGCCCCTTGGAGGCCTTAAATGGTACAGATAAACCATTGCCCTGTTTCACCTGATATCTGTTTCCTTCGTACATCTTTTGCATCGCTCGAATCAGATCATCCTCCACACCAATTTCCCGCAGTGCTCTTCATACTCTTTCTTTTTTTCCAATAAATTCTTTTTTTCATTCTTTACATTTTTCTATTAACTGGCTCATTATAAAAATATTATTCCTCAATGACTGGGCAACCAACGGTCTCCAGCCTTCAGAAGTTCAACTGGGATTCCTCCTGGGCCAGGAGAATTCCACCCACTGCCGTAGTTAGGTCTTTCACTACTTTCTCCTCTTGTATAACTACGGTTCCCCCCAGTCTACACATTTGTATCCTCTCCCTAAACTCCTCTCCGTCTTCCGTACATAATGTCCGATAGTGCTCTACCCATCTATTCTCGGTCACAATTTGAAAATGGTTCTTTTGAGCTGTGTTTTACCTTAAAGTTTTAAACACTTGCCAGGCTTCTTTTGACTTATTGTAGCCCAAACAACCCACAATTCTATTGCAGGTTCTCTCCCACTCTTCATTCCTTGCCTTCCCCACCGCTTTCTTGACTACAATGTTACTTAACTACAACATTTAGCCTCCTATATTCCTTCCTATCATCTTCTTTCTTTGTACTCAGCCATTTCTGAAATGTTGCCTTTTTTTGCTCAACAAAATCTCTCCTCCTCCACTTCAGCTCCTCATTCCACCATTCCTCTTTACTTCCTCTTCTCTCTGCTACTAAAGAGCCTCCTTTGCAGCTTCATGTATGCAGTGTTTTAGATACTCATATATCTCTCCTCCATCTTCACCTTTTCCCGATACCAATTTTTGTTCCAATCATGTCCTGAATAATCCCTTTGTACTCTTATCCTTCAACGCCACTAATTATATCTTGGATCTTCAATTTTCGCCGCTCTTTGTGATTGTGGCCTCTTTCTTACATTCCAGAGTATCAAAATTTTGGCCTCTACTAGGAAATAGTCCGAACCACATTCGGAGCCCCTAAACGTCCTTACGTCCTGTACCTTTAAAGAACTTCTTTGTTTAGTAATACAGTAATCTATAAGTGAACCTCTCGTTTATCTCGGTCCAGGATTTCATAAATCTTTTATATTTTCTTTTAAGAAGAATTGATACCCCTGCACAAGCTCTGGAATCCTTATCCACACCTGACCATATATTGATGTAACTTCCCCAGGTCTCTTGTCCCCTTCCTTTTTGTTCGTTTCCGTCAAGAAAGTACGTCCAAATCCCTTTTATCAATCTCCATCTCCACTTCTTTCCTTTTATTTGAGATTCTTCTAGCATTCCATGTTCCAAAAGTTAAAGTCCTTTTCCGTTGCCATTGACGTTTCCCCTTGTAATCCGCCATTTTTCTTCTTTTGACCTTTTCTAGCAGTTGAATGTTTTCCGCAGGCGGGGAGCTGGCCACCGTGTAACCTCCAAAAAACCCTTTGGAAGACTGGGTTCCGTTGAATTCGGAGTGGATCCCCTAGATAGGCTGCCTTCTCCACGGCTCTCAGAGGCCTATCTACCCTGGAATGGCATGCTTATTGAATGGCGGCACTCACTCGCCATATCACCCTGGTGTTTTCAGGCTCCTGTTATTTATTGGAGATTTCCCCGCCGCAAGGAAACTCCCCACGCCCTGTTCCACTGCTACCTCACGGTCTGGGACCGCTTATTTGGCGCAAGCTCCTTAGTCACCGTTCGCTATCCGCCACCTGCGACCCATCCGGTAACTCGAGGCCTAACACCCGGATCAAAACAAAGTTAAATTTAATAAAAGTAAATCTTGTATTTTACATATCACTCGAAAACAGATAAAAGATAGGATCAAGGTATATCTTGAAGGGGATATTTTGAGAAGTGTGGAGGATATAAAATATCTGAGAGCGATCATTGATAACAAATTTAATTTGAACAAGCACATTGAAAATATCACAACCAAAAGTCTACAATTAATCAATAAATTGAGTAAGGCCGCAAAAGTACTCTGGGGTATAACTGGAAAAGCACTAAAAGTGATCTACCTTGGAGCTGTCGCACCTATGTTGAGCTATGCTGTTCCTGTTGGGCAAAAGGCTTTATCCAGAAAATATAATATAGATAAATTATTAAGACTTCAGCGACTGATGGCTTTTAGGGATGATAAAGGGTTTCAGAACGATCTCGTTCTCTGAAGCATTTATCATTGCAGGTATCTTTTCAATAGATATCCATTTAAAAGAATCGTACCTATCATTTCGATACCAAATTGAAAACGCTTTTAAAAACTAGCAAAGTATAGTTTCTACCTCCCTGGATCTTCCAGTATCTTATAGGTTTGGGAGTCACCTTGGTAGCAAGTTAATATTCGCGAAGAATGTAGTGATATTGATTCTTCTTATAACCTGACAATCTATACTGACGGCAGTAAAGATGGTGAACATACCAGAGCCGCCTTTACAGGTCTCCAGACGACACAGTTGTATCAAGTGGACAATTAAGACTGGGAGCACTTTGCTCAAACAATCAAGCTGAAGCAGTGGCTGTTGTGCAGGGCTCTTTTATGGTGCCGGGATAATGGACGAAGGGGAAATAAGATCTGATTAAGACGGACAGTAAGGTGAGTCTGCATGCCGCATGTCTATTGTAGCAGGAACCATTATCCTCTGATAGAAAGCGACAGAAGAAAAGTGCTTGAGTTAAAACAAGAGTTCGGGATTGACAAATTTTTAACCTGGGTGAAAGGACACGCTGGAGTCAAAGGAAGCGAAGAGACGGACAGTCTGGCGAAAGAAGCTTCGTATAATAGAGAGTTGAAAGAAGTTTATCATAATGCGCCTGTCTTACCTGAGAAGAATCTTGAGAGAGAAAAGTCTAATGAATGGAACAAGATATGCAATATGCATAGACCGGCTCTCAGACCAAACAGTTTTTCCCTGCTGTTATGCAGAGAATGCAAGTAAATTTGAAGCAGAGCTACAGACAAACGCAAATTCTGTCAGGACACGGCCATATGAGAGCAAATTTGAAAAGATCCAATATTCAAGAGGTAGTTCCTGTCCGTGTGATGGAGTCCCAGAGCAGACTGTGGAACACCTGATATTCAGCTGCAAACTTCTGGAGGCGTCCAGATTACCCCTACTTAGAAAGGCATTGCTGACTAAATACACTTGGCCGGTCAGCCTCATAGAACTGTCATCACCTCATCTATACAATGAATCCTTCAATTATGTTCAGGAAATTGATTTCAATATTTTATAAATATATGTTCACATGATATGTATTTTATGTGTGTAAGTTTATATGTATATGTGCTATGTTTGCGTGTGGTGCGGTATGTGTTAGATGTGTGTGTAAGTATTTGTGTGTGTTGAGTGTGTGTGTGTGTATTTGCACGTATTTTTTTAATTTTATTTCAATATGTCTACATGCTCCATTGATATTGAATGTAATACGATTACAAAATTTACATTTTAAAATATTTTAAATATGCTGTGGAAATAAATTGTTAATGAATATGTAGGTACCATTTTGGAAATGAATATTTGCATGTATGTACGAGTATGTATAAGAGTTATATGAGTATGTTACTTCTGTGTATGATGCATATGTGTATATGTAAATGTTTATATATTTATGTTGTGGTTAGTTCCGCAGAGCTGGAAAGCATCAGAGATATTTTCAGTGATGGCCTGCTTCTTTTTGTGGTCATCGACCAGTTTCGGGCGTTCGCCCATCATCAGGATGCGTTTGTCAAACAGTGTGATATCACGGACTTGCATAGAGCAAATTCTCTAGACTCTCACAGAGTGTATAAACTGAATTTGCTCTGTGAGTCTGTGTTATCACACTGTTTGACAAACGCATCCTGATGATGGGCGAACGCCCGAAACCGGTCGATGTCCACAAAAAGAAGCAGGCTATCACGGAAAATATCTCTGATATTTAAATATTTCATTCAGTAGATCTTATTTAATTGAATTAAAATAATTGTAAATACTTATTTGTAAATATTATCTGTATTCACTTTTTGTTCATCTATTATATTGATATTGTTAGAAATACATTGTACTATTTGTGACTACAATAGATTAACAACACATGTAATACATGTGTATGGAGCATGTGGAAAAAAAACCCTCCTCAGTAGGGATACCATAGTGGGGGAAAAAACACCCATAATAGCTGCCTATCTCCGTAGATTTAACATCACTCCGAGCCCTGTCTGTTTCTGCGACCTCGTTTCATCCCAAAGTGTTGACCATCTCCTCTGGGAATGCAATAGCGTATTGCATACTAGACAACATTTCCTGCGACATGTACATTGGCCAGGTATACATTGGTTTCCAGGGTGCAAATTGGCTTCCAACTGAATCAACGCTACTCTAGCCGGAATTCATCTGGAATTTATCGATTTTTTTTTTTCATATTGAAGTATCCCTCCAAGATGAGCATTTATAAACTACATGTTCCATTGGAGATATTACATGTAATAGAAGATTATATATATATAGTTTAAGGTATAAATTTGAACAGTATTGGGATTCGTGTGAAATATAAAAAGAAGAAAGCAAAGAAAAATAATAATACGAAATAAAATAAATAAAATGAAACAACAATATGAAAATGTAAACTTATAAACCAAAAAGAAGTCAAGAAATGTCCCAAGTATTAATTAAACCAAACAGAAACGAACAAATTAATGTCCTAAGTATTATAAGTCAGTGTAATCGATGGTCTCAGGGAATGAGCGGAATTGGAGAAAATATATCGAAAGATGATCCTTTTTAGAGGGCGGCCAAAGTCCTCCTGAAGTCAATATATGTGTAATTAATTTTAATTTATGTGTGTCAAGTAGTTTACAGTCAAAGATTAAGTGATAGTAAGGTTGTATAGCTTGATTAATTAGATTAATTGATTTAATAAATATGCAAATTTGCTATTTTTTTTTGGATAGCTAATTCTGTTCATTAAACGGAGCAATATAAATAACTGAAAGATCGATATACATGTAAATCTTATGGAAGAAAAATAAAAAAAATAAAAAATAATAATAAAAATAAATAAATAAAAATTATATATTCTTATATATATATATTTAACTATATGGAAAATCTTAAGAAAAATCTAAATTTTCCCCTTTTACTTGAATTCATAGCATTTCAATTTACTCTTGTTGGTAGTTCTCGTTGTTATATTCTATACAAATAAGTAGAATTGTATACAAATATTTATAACTTTGATGATAGTATTGATATGTTGATAATAATTGTACAAATGTATCCACCAATTAAGTTACTTTTTTCTTATACTTAACAATTACGTCCGAAACAGTTAAAGATCTGTATATAATTGCATGTAATACTTTAGTGTAGCATGCTGAGCAATATATATTTAAAAAAAAAATACACCGCACACACAGATCCACACTTTTCGCTCTAAAAATATTGTTTGCGTACTGAAAGGAGCTCGAAATATCTGTTTCCTGCAGAAAATTAAAATTTAACTATTTCTCTAATTGACATTTACAACACACATTGCAGCAAGTAAATATGTTAAATGAAATTAATTAAATAACAGGATTGTGGATTCGACGACATCCAACGATGGCACTCCCCTATCTTGAATTATTATTCTATTAGGTAGGTGGTCACGAGGCCATTTTCTCTCCCGCCACCTGCGTGGATTTATGGAAATAGATTTTGAGGAAAGCTGGTGAATTAAAGGATTAGGATAACCAGTTGTGGAATTTAAGGAAACGAGTGTAAGGGGGCCAGCGGAAATAATAAGTAATTAAGGTTTTCAAAACAAGTAATTTAAGTAAGTTGAATATAAAATTAGATTGTAATATAAAATATTAAAAACGTACAATTAGAGGTGTATTACCTGTAGCATAGTGCTGAGTTGCAACTATCAGCGGGAAGGAACTGTAGAGAGAGTGAGCGAGAGCGACTACAACAGTCGCTCTCCTCTCTCTCTTAGACAGCAGGAGTACAGTGCCAGCTACCGTAGAGTGAAATTAAAAAAAAGTGTGTCGTGGAAATGTACTGGCTGTTTTTGTGTAAGTACTATTTTTAAATTTTCTGGCTGATCGCCTTAATTCAGAAGTTCCTTGCCGGCGATAGCTGCAACTGGGAAACGAATTTTATATGTTATTCTAAGTATAGTAATAGTGTAAAGTTATGTTAAAGAGATTTGGGAGTTTAATCAATAGTACAGGGTGATATGTATATGTTTTTCTAAGTATAGTAATAGTGTAAAGTTATGTAAAAGAGATTTGGGAGCTTAATCAATAGTACAGGGGTGATATGTATATGTTTTTCTAAGTATAGTAATAGTGTAAAGTTATGTTAAAGAGATTTGGGTGCTTAATCAATAGTACAGGGGTGATATGTATATGTTTTCCTAAGTATAGTAATAATGTAAAGTTATGTTAAAGAGATTTGGGAGCTTAATCAATAGTACAAGGGTGATATGTATATGTTTTTCTAAGTATAGTAATAGTATAAAGTTATGTTAGAGAGATTTGGAGCTTAATCAATAGTACAGGGGTGATATGTATATGTTTTTCTAAGTATAGTAATAGTGTAAAGTTATGTAAAAGAGATTTGGGAGCTTAATCAATAGTACAGGGGTGATATGTATATGTTTTTCTAAGTATAGTAATAGTGTAAAGTTATGTTAAAGAGATTTGGGTGCTTAATCAATAGTACAGGGGTGATATGTATATGTTTTCCTAAGTATAGTAATAATGTAAAGTTATGTTAAAGAGATTTGGGAGCTTAATCAATAGTACAGGGGTGACATGTATATGTTTTTCTAAGTATAGTAATAGTGTAAAGTTATGTTAAAGAGATTTGGGAGCTTAATCAATAGTACAGGGGTGATATGTATATGTTTTTCTAGGTACAGTAATAGTGTAAACTTATGTTAAAGAGATTTGGGTGCTTAATCAATAGTACAAGGGTGATATATATATGTTTTTCTAAGTATAGTAATAGTGTAAAGTTATGTTAAAGAGATTTGGGAGCTTAAACAATAGTACAGGGGTGATATGTATATGTTTTTCTAAGTATAGTAATAGTGTAAAGTTATGTTAGAGAGATTTGGGAGCTTAATCTGTAGTACAGGTGTGATATATATGTTTTTCTAATTATAGTAATAGTGTAAGGTTATGTTAAAGAGATTTTGGAAGCTTACTCAATAGTACAGGGGTGAAATATATGTTTTTATATGTTTTATGGAAGGTTATATTATAGGAATTTGAGGCGCCAGTAATAGTAAATAGTCGATATATGCTTTTCTAAATTATTAATTAGCTCTGTTTATTATCACTATTATTCCTGGTTGGAGTAATTATTGTTACTGTTGTTATTAATAGAATTTGTCAAGCGTTTAGTATTTTTTTTTATTTTTTTTTTTTTATTATTATTGCTGTTCCACCCCGCCCCCTTTTGCTTCGAGTGAGCGCAATTCCCTTCACTTTTGACCTAACCATCGACGAGTGCCCAACCAGGTAAGCGGCCACAATTTTGGTGTCAGAAGTGGGATAGCGCGCTGGTGAATCATGCCAGCCACTGACCCCGCTACGGAGGCGTTAAAGAGGGAGGTAGAGGAACTTAGGCGGGCGAACCGGGAATTACAGAGCCTTGACCAAGAACGATTAAGATTGGAGCAAGAGGTTTCAGCGGGAGCGGGGGTTTCCGCGGCAGCTAGTCGGGAAGCGATTAATAACCCAGGGCGAAGGGAATTGGGTTTACAGGCCCTTATCAAGCCATGGTCAGGGGAAGCCGGGTCACCCCCTGCCAAAGAATTCCTTAACGAAATAGAGATGGTCGCGGAAAGCGGTGCTTGGACTGACCATGACAAAAGGTTAATATGCCGGCTGAAAACGGTCGGTGCGGCGGCAGTATTCGTATCTAGTCACCCAACCTTCTCGGCCGCAGGATCCTCCTTCGAGGACTATAAAACAGCTATTCTGGAGAGACTCCAGGACTCGCACACTCCGGAGCAACACCTACTCGCGCTTAACTCAGTGTCCAGGCGTCGTGGGGAGGGTGTCCGGGAGTTCGCGGACCGTTGTAGACAATTGGGAGAGCTTACCACTTCTCGGTCGGGCAATGCGGAGCAGAAACTTTGGGAACGAACCTTTATGGAAAGGGTTGTGCTAGCTGCTTCATTCAAGGTCTGGATGGGGAAGCTGGACGCCTGTTAAGATTTAACCCACCTGGGGATTTGGCGGAAGCCGTGAGTCGTGCCCATCGGATTGAGGAAGCCGAAGGGGAGCCGGGCTTTGTGAAATCTGGCCAAAATAGAGGTATATATGCTGTGACAAGGAACCGGGATAACCGGGTTGTGCGCCGCGGCCAGTGTTTTAGCTGTTCACAGGAGGGACATTACGCGCGGGAGTGCCCCCGCCTAATGACAGTTCCCTCAGGTTGGAGAGGCTCAACTGATGCTGGACAGTCGTGGGAGCCACGGATGAGGGGTATCCTGTGCTATACGTGTGGAGAGCCTGGCCATATAGCCAGGAATTGCCCAAAGTGGGCAAAACCCGAGCTCGGAAGATGGGACGCTAGGGACAAGGGGGTACACGAACTAGCGGTGGCCCCAAAAGCCCTCCTTCCGCAGCTAGCCTCACCTGCGGAAGGAATGGCACCGCGGGGGCTAGACACAGGATTATAAACTTCGCCACTCCTACCTCTAAGTTTATCAAGGTCCCGGTAAGACTCTCAGGAGAGACCAGGACCTTGCTTCTGGATACAGGGGCGGGTGTCTCTATATTGCGGCGGCCGGTGCCGGGCATTCCGTTGAGAAGGAGCGAGGTGATAGCGCGGGGAGTGACGGGTAGTCCCGTTAGGGTCAAGGGAGTACAGCAGCTGTATCTGACGTGGCGTGACCAAACGGTTGAACAGGAATTCCTGATTGCGGAAATCGATGTCGAAGGAGATGGCATCCTGGGGATTGACGCTATGGGAGCCTTGAAGATGCGGCTGGTCATGCGGACGCGCGAGCTGGGAGGAGTTGAATTGGAGGTGGCGTCGGGAGGCCGGGAGGACGTGTTACTAGTTGGAGAGTCGGGGCCTCGATTTGGGGGGTGAGAGGAACGAGCCCCTTATTTGCAAGGAAAGAACTAGGGAACTGGAGCCTACATACGTGGTTGCCGCGGAGAAAACCATTGTGCCGCCCCGTTGTGAGATGTTAATGAAGGGCAAGTTTCCAGGCCGGCGTTCAGGCGCCACCGTGATGGTGGAACCTTACCATACGGAGAACAATCAAGAGTGGTGTGTGGGACGATGCCTGAGTCAAGTTGCCGGTGGAGCCGTGTGGGTGCGGATCGTCAATGTGTCGCACGAGGAAGTAACGGTTGGAAAATCTGAGAAACTTGGGTGGGCGACAGGAGTAGAATCTCGAGAAAGCGAATTGGTAGGAACGTGTCGAGGAAGCAAGGAGGGCCCCAGGACCCGGGAAGACTGGAGGTCGGTCCTCAGGGACAAGCTGAGTCATTTACAGGGGGAGGATCGTACCCTTTTAATTACAGTCCTCGCGCAGTATGAAGATGTTTTTCAGGACCCGGAAGAATCCTCGCTGGGGTGTACTTCCCAGATCAAACATACAATCAATACGGGCAATGAGACTCCCATTGCGAAGCGCCCATACCGGGTACCGTACCACCAGCGGTAGACCATGAAGGAGTTGGTAGACGATATGCTTGCCAAGGGCATAATTGAGCCATCGGACAGCCCGTGGGCGGCGCCGGTAGTGTTGGTCCGAAAGAAAACCCCAGATGGATCGGTGAAGTACCGTTTTTGCACGGATTTCAAGGCGTTGAACGCCGTCACGAAGGTGCCAGTATACCCGCTACCCAACATTAACGAGACACTCGAGAGTCTAGGCAAAAGCCGATATTTTAGCACATTGGACTTGGCCTCGGGCTATCACCAGATAGAAATAGCCACGGAGGACCAGGCGAAAACAGGATTCTCTACCCCGGAAGGCCATTATCATTACCGCCGGATGGCGTTCGGGTTGGCTGGGGCACCTGCCACATTCCAGCTACTAATGGACCGACTACTATCGGACCTCAAGGGCATATCGTGTTTCGTATATTTAGATGACGTGATCATTCACAGCGCGACCATCGAAGACCATGCCAGAAGATTGGCAAGTGTACTGGGCAAACCAAGAGAAGCGCACTTGGTGGCAAATCTCGCCAAGTGTAACTTCGCAACAGAGAGAGTGAATTACTTAGGCCATGTCGTCAGCCGCGAGGGGGTACAAGTGGACCCAGAAAAAGTTTCGGCTGTGAAGAGCTTTTCCCCTCCCCGTAACCTGAAGGAGCTACGCTCGTTCCTAGGCCTGGTCGGCTATTATCGGCGGTATATCCCGGATTTCGCAGAAAAGGCCCGACCACTAACACGTCTTACACGCCTCGACCAAAGGTTCCAATGGGAGGAGGCGGAAGAAATGGCTTTCCAAGGTCTAAAGGAGGAGCTTTGCAGTGATTCTGTGCTGGCGTATCCGGACTTTGCCCTTCCATTCATTCTGGCCACGGATGCCTCCGGAGTGGCCGTGGGTGCCGTATTATCACAGATACAAGACGGGTCTGCACGACCAATTGCCTACGCGAGCCGCCAGTTAAGTAAGGCGGAACAGAATTATAGCACCACAGAACGAGAAATGTTAGCGGTCGTCTGGGCCACGAAACACTTCAGATGTTATCTCTACGGGCGGTCATTCAACCTGATTACACATCACGCGGCCCTAAGGTGGCTCCTCACCTTGAAAGATCCGTCCTCACGCCTATCCCGGTGGCAGCTCCGTCTCGCTGAGTTTCAGTATGAGGTCACCCATAAACCCGGGCGTCGGAACACCAATGCGGACGCGCTGAGTCGGCAGGTAGCTACGGTAGGTCCGAAGGAGGATATCGGGAGAGGGGCGGTCAGAGACCTGCAGTTAGTGGACGCAGACTGCTTGCGTTTTAAAGCCACCCACGCTGGGCAGTGCTTCATGGATTTGGATGGGCTTCCGTACAGATTCGCGGGAGGAAGCGAGCCGTGTCAACTTGTGGTACCAGAACCGACGAGGGAGACCGTTCTACGGGAGTGCCACGACTCCCCTTTCGCGGGACACCCTGGGTTAGATCGAACCCTAGCCCTACTGAGGCAAGCCTACTATTGGCCCACCATGAACCGAGACGCGAAAGAGCATATAGAAAAGTGCGAGAGCTGCCTGGAGCGGAAGAACCCCCAGCACCTACGAATACCCCTACAGACACCTTACGTGGCCAGGCAGCCATTTGAACAAGTGTCCTTAGATATCGTGGGACCCCTACCGCGAACGGAGGAGGGTAATGTATATCTCCTCACGATGATTGACCATCTGACGCGTTACGCAGAGGCAGTGCCCTTAAAAACCCAGACCGCCGAAGAGACAGCCCAAAAGTTCGTAAGATGTCTGGTAGCCAGACACGGCGCTCCGAGCCGGCTATTAACCGACCAGGGCAGGAACTTCACTTCTGCCCTGTTGAGGGAAACCTGCAACGTGTTGGGGACAAAAAAGATATTCACCACCGCCTATCATCCACAGAGCAACGGAGAGTGAAGAGGTTTCACCGAACGCTGGTGGAATCATTATCCCATTTCGTTCGCTGTGACGGGCAAGACTGGGATAATTGGGTACCCTACCTGTTGATGGCCTACAACAGTACCCCACACTCCGCCACGGGGTACACCCCGAATTATCTCCTGTGTGGGCGAGAATTACCCAGTGGAGGAGCTGTCCCAGTGGGCGCGCTCGCCCCCGGTTGACACAATCCGCGACCCCACTTATACCCCGTCCGGAACGCCCAGCCTTCCCCGCTGTCGCTCTCCCTACGCCTTACGCCCCCGAGTAAGACAAGATGAGTGATAAGGTTATTTGTTGTAGGATGCCATTGGGTAGTGGTCGGAGGAAGCTGGCTAAGCAGTGGAATAGATTTTCAGAACGAGGGACGAGTGTTACTGACGGGAGACCAATGGCGAGTAGAGTTGACTATCAATGTCAACTGCATCCGGACGAATTTAGCCCGCCTAAGGGAACAAACACTGATAGTCGAGTCGGAAATTCGTAGGGCCCCAACCGAGCTGAGGGTGTTGTTAGCCCAGATGGGCGAAGTACATTACCTAAAGGAGTTAACCGAAGGACTGTTAGCGGAGAGTGACTCGCTAGAAGATTTGCTACCCCATCGTAAACATCGGAGGGGATTAGTTGACGCTGGAGGAAAAGTGCTGAAATTCCTATTTGGGACACCCGATCGCGACGAATGGCTCGAGGCCCAACGCGCGATCGCTGAACATAACGCCGAGATAGTTCACATAAATCAGGAGCACCTAACAATAACACGCGAACTGAGTACTCGGATGGCGGAAGAGAGCGCGAAATTAACCCACCTAGCTACGACTCTTTCGACCACTATAAAGGAGACACGCACAGCTGTTAGGGAATTGCGTGAAACCACCTCAAACTTGACCCGCCTCACTCCCATCACCATGAATGTGACCACGCTCTTGAGGAACCTTGAGATGAATGCCTTGGAGGCAAAGGTGGAATTGCGGTCGCTCAAGGGGGCTCTTAGCACTCTAGCGGGGGGAAAACTTACAAGCGGGCTATTGGCCCCAGGAGAACTAAGTAGAATTGTACAAAAGGTCAGCCAGATGCTACCCGAAGGCTTAGGGTTGGTGTCAGGAACAGCGCCCTCGGACATGTACCAATATTACGACATCGCCCAGGTGCAAGCAGCTTCCACCCACGATGCGATTCACGTTTTTGTGGACTTACCCCTAGTTCGTAGGGGAAGGTACTTCGACCTCTACCGCATCGTTCCAGTCCCGGTGAAGGATCCAGAGACTGTAATGCAATTACCGCTGCAACCAGAAGCTGATTTTATTCTGGTGGGAGTGGACCGCGAGAACTTCGTTTTCTTGAAGGCGGATGACATCAGGCATTGCTGGGGAAGAGGCACCCGAATATGCCCGGCACGCTTTCCGATCTTCTCCCGCCATAGACCGTCGTGCCGCACACTACTCTTCCAAGGGAACATCAAAGAGGCCAGCCCCTTGTGTGCGTGACGGACGCTAATCACGAAGTTTAGACCAATGTGGAGCTGGCGAGAGGAGACAAACGAATGGGTATACAGCGTGCCCGAGGTAACCAAACTGGTCTCCCAGTGTGATAAGCTTGGACAGGTAACGGTCGCCGAAGTCGAAATACAAGGCACTGGCACAATCGCTGCGGTGGATCAAGACCGCGGAGTATCAGTTGCTGCCCAGAAGTCAGGGGCAAGTAGCCGTAGACTTGGACCGAAGAATCGTGCGGGAGTCCGTTTATCCCATACTGAACTATTATGGAGATACCCTGGAACCAGCCAAGTTAGAAGAAGCAGCGGAGTCTCTAATGGAAGCCGGGGGAGCCTGGAATGGACCCTACGAGGCGAGGGAGGTCCAACTTGACGCTCTGATGGCAGCTAACATCCGGATTAGGGAGCGCAAGACGAGAGCGATCACTGTATCGACGAGCGTCGGGCAGCGCGACCGTCGTAACCTTCCTCGTCATTCTGACATTCCTATATCGTCGATACCGTGGCCGGAAGAAGACCAGCGGCACCGGAGGACTGGAGGATCGGGTGAGCGACCCACTACCAGCAGCTCCTGGGACGCCGTTCGTCGTTTATCGAACAAGAGTGAAGGCGCGTGAGTCCGCGATACTAGGGAGTGAACCAGTGCTGAGTGAATAGTGGGTTCCCCGCTCAGCGGTGTAACCCACTCTAACGGGGGTGTGAGTGTAAGAGGGACCAGCGGAAATAATAAGTAATTAACGTTTTCAAAACAAGTAATTTAAATAAGTTGAATATAAAATTAGATTGTAATATAAAATATTAAAAACGTACAATTAGAGGTGTATTACCTGTAGCATAGTGCTGAGTTGCAACTATCAGCGGGAAGGAACTGTAGAGAGAGTGACAACAGTCGTTCTCCTCTCTCTCTTAGACGGCAGGAGCATAGTGCCAGCTACCGTGGAGTGAAATTAAAAAAAAGTGTGTCGTGGAAATGTACTGGCCGTTTTTGTGAAAGTACTATTTTTAAATTTTCTGGCTGATCGCCTTAATTCAGAAGTTCCTTGCCGGCGATAGCTGCAACTGGGAAAGGAATTTTATATGTTTTTCTAAGTATAGTAATAGTGTAAAGTTATGTTAAAGAGATTTGGGAGCTTAATCAATAGTACAGGGGTGATATGTATATGTTTTTCTAAGTATAGTAATAGTGTAAAGTTATGTTAAAGAGATTTGGGAGCTTAATTCAATAGTACAGGGGTGATATGTATATGTTTTTCTAAGTATAGTAATAGTGTAAAGTTATGTTAAAGAGATTTGGGAGCTTAATCTGTAGTACAGGGGTGATATGTATATGTTTTTCTAAGTATAGTAATAGTGTAAAGATATGTTAAAGAGATTTGGGAGCTTAATCAATAGTACAGGGGTGATATGTATATGTTTTTCTAATTATAGTAATAGTGTAAAGTTATGTTAAAGAGATTTGGGAGCTTAATCAATAGTACAGGGGTGATATGTATATGTTTTTCTAAGTATAGTAATAGTGTAAAGATATGTTAAAGAGATTTGGGAGCTTAATCAATAGTACAGGGGTATATATATGTTTTTCTAAGTATAGTAATAGTGTAAAGTTATGTTAAAGAGATTTGGAAGCTTAATCAATAGTACAGGGGTGATATGTATATGTATTTCTAAGTATAGTAATAGTGTAAAGTTATGTTAAAGAGATTTGGGAGCTTAATCAATAATACAGGGGTGATATGTATATGTTTTTCTAAGTATAGTAATAGAGTAAAGTTATGTTAAAGAGATTTGGGAGCTTAATCAATAGTACAGGGGTGATATGTATATGTTTTTCTAAGTATAGTAATAGCGTAAAGTTATGGTAAAGAGATTTGGGAGCTTAATCATTAGTACAGGGGTGATATGTATATGTATATCTTAGTATGGTAATAGTGAAAAGTTATGTTAGAGAGATTTGGGAGCTTAATCAATAGTACAGTGGTGATATGCATATGTTTTTCTAAGTATAGTAATAGTGTAAAGTTATGTTAAAGAGATTTGGGAACTTAATCAATAGTACAGGGGTGATATATATATATGTTTTTCTAAGTATAGTAATAGTGTAAACTTATGTTAAAGAGATTTGGGAGCTTAATCAATAGTACAGGGGTGATATGTATATGTTTTTCTAAGTATAGTAATAGTGTAAAGTTATGTTAAAGAGATTTGGGAGCTTAATCTGTAGTACAGGGGTGATATATATGTTTTTTCTAATTATAGTAATAGTGTAAAGTTATGTTAAAGAGATTTGGGAGCTTAATCTGTAGTACAGGGGTGATATATATGTTTTTCTAATTATAGTAATAGTGTAAGGTTATGTTAAAGAGATTTTGGAAGCTTAATCAATAGTACAGGGGTGAAATATATGTTTTTATATGTTTTATGTAAGGTTATATTATAGGAATTTGGGGCGCCAGTAATACTAAATAGTCGATATGTGCTTTTCTAAATTATTAATTAGCTCTGTTTATTATCACTATTATTCCTGGTTGGAGTAATTATTGTTACTGTTGTTATTAATAGAATTTGTCAAGCGTTAAGTATTTTTTTTATTTTTTTTTTATTATTATTGCTGTTCCACCCCGCCCCCTTTTGCTTCGAGTGAGCGCAATTCCCTTCACCTTTGACCCAACCCGAGTGCCCAACCAGGTAAGCGGCCACACGAGTTTTGGCTAGATGATCAAGGTAAGAATGTTTAAGTCAGTATGGATGGTGAGGTTGGCAACGTAAACTGGGTGCTTTGACGATTTTTCGAAATATTTGATTGAAATGTCTGGATACGTGGGAATTGGAACGCTGGGGTATTCCCACATCTCAACGTCATTAGAACATATCGGCCTCAGTTGTAATAAGTAGAGAGTCTTTTATTTTATAATGTAAGTTTGGATCGTCTTCTACTGAATTAAGCGTTGTCTAATCCGTCTTTTAGTTCAAGTAGTTTCAGTCTAGTGTGGGGATTCCAACTCGATGTTTTGTCTAGCTGGAAACTTTGGTAAAGTACGTTTTCTATGGGAGAGATTTGAGTTGGTTAATGTGAAGTTATTGGGAACATTTTTCTACCCGTGTAAAGATGTGTATTTATTTTTATGTGGATTGACTTTTATTTTCCATCATAAGAGCGAAGATTCCAGATGTAGGATATGTTCTTGTAGCAAGCGATAAGTATTCAAGGGCTGGAAGTTTGGGCAGAGGACTGCAGTATCATTTGCGAAGGTAAATATATTTATGGTATTTGGGTGTTCCGGGATGTCTGATGTGTATAAAAAATAGAGGAGCGGTCCACGTACGCTGCCTTGAGGAACTCCAGCGGTTATAGGAAGTATTGGAGATAGGTTAGTATGTTAATGAAGATTCTCGACCGATCTAATAACAACTAAAGGAGATCTCGAGGAGCGGTCAATAAAATGTACACTTTTTTTAAATCTTTTCCAACGTTTCGACAAATTTATTGTCTTCTTCAGGGATAAAGATAAAAAAAAATGTTAATCGGTGTTGGATATATTTTCCATAAAACAAACTAAACTCAAATTATGTAATAAACAGAGAGAGTTACTAACTATATGAGCTACATCATCAGAAATGAAAAAATGAAACAGAAAATGAAACCATTTTTTCATTTCTGATGATGTAGCTCATATAGTTAGTAACTCTCTCTGTTTATTACATAAATTGAGTTTAGTTTGTTTTATGGAAAATATATCCAACACCGATTAACATTTTTTTTATCTTTATCCCTGAAGAAGACAATAAATTTGTCGAAACGTTGGAAAAGATTTAAAAAAAGTGTACATTTTATTGACCGCTCCTCGAGATCTCCTTTAGTTGTTATAGGTTAGTATCCTGACTAATTTGAAAATACCCGTCTGTCAGATAGTATTTTAGTATTGTAGTATTCTGTACTAAAACTACTTGCGTGGAAGAAATCCCTTAAGTTTAAACAAACAGCCCTCAAACAACTACCCGAGGGATCTTCTTGACATCGCTGAAGCATTCGGCAAAGTATGGCAGAAATACAATTTCCGAAATTTCTCAAGATCGTAATTTCCATACTTCTCTTACAAATAGTAAAAGAAAGCAAAATAAATACACGTCTTTTACTTAATGCAACTTTCTCACCATTTTGATTGATTAATTTTCTTTAAAAAATGGAAATTTTATTTAATATTTAGTAAACTTAATTCCCACCGGGTGAACTGTTCATTGTACTTAAATGCCATTGAGGACTATATCCTAAAATTTCAGTTCCCCCAACCCCACAGATATCACTTACGAAAAATGCATTAAAATAGAAGGTTTTTTGGTGTGTTGAAAAATCGGAAAATTTGAGGAAAATCTTTAGAGAGAAGTCGCCATCATCATCTTCTTCTACCGCCTTAGCGGTTTAGAGAGAAGTATTCCAGAAAAATAGTATAAAACTGAAAAACTCATAGCTGTAACACTTCTTTTTTTAAACTGAATTTGTATTTAAATATAGTTAAAAACCAAATATCTCAAATAACAAGTTTGAAGAAATTTGGTTTAAAAAAGATGTTACTAGGAATATAAATCAGTGAACTTCAAATTTGATTTTGATATGATTGCATTACTTACTTCGTTTTTTTTTTTTAAATCAACTTTCTTTGGATTATTTCGATTAAAACTTTTACGGACATTCGTATCAAGTCGATAATTACCATGGATGCAGCTAAATTGTCTAACTATCGAAAAAGTTGCTACACCAACATAACAATGCACACACGCACTCCGAAGCTCACCTCTGCGAATCAATGTGGCAGCTGTATTAATTGCAGACTATTGCAAAATATTACGATCATAAAGCGGCACCCCATACAGTGAGTTAAGTGAAATATCCAACAAAATAACGGTAATCTTTGTGCATTAAGAAAAATAAAATAATCATAATAACTGTCGAAAAAAAATATTATAAAAATGTTAATACCAAGACGGAATGCTTTTCTTTTATTATTCGGCCCCTATAAAAAGCTTTGAGAAGCGGCCGCACCCCTAGTATTATGTATTTAACGAGGAAGGCGTAATTTTTTTATTTATATTTTAATAGAAAATTTCAGAAATATAGTAAAGAAAATGTAATAAAAACAATAAGCCAGTAACAGTTTATAGTAATCGCCCGGATGTTGTTGTCTAATATCATACCTCTGTCTGCCAGATGTACGAGTATGTTCCCAACATGCCATAGTAAATACATAAAATAAAAAAAACGTGAATGCCACATTAGCTCTATCTGTTAGTGATACATGGAACTTTTCACAAATTTTATTTTATTATTATAAAATTAAAGACCTCGGTATTTTTTCCCTTACTTTTGCTTTTTTTGAAGATTTATATTTTTACAAATTGAAGGCTGGACCTTGTCTCCACAATACCTTCATGCTCCATGTATTTAAAGATTTTATTAGCCGACCATTAACCTCCTCTTTCTATGTCTACAAACATGCATTATGTTAACCCTTTGCCACATTGTAATAATAAAAAAAAAAAATCATTTACAACAAAATTATTTTATACAAAGTCTATTTAAGTGCAAACAAAATCTGGTGTGTGAAACACTCACACGACTTTCTCTTATTGCAATTCACATAGTTACTGGCGACAAATTTTGTTCAAACGTTTAGCTTTTACGAAATGTTCAATAAAACGATGGTTATAATGTTAATGTACATTAGCACTTCTATATATTATAATTGTACATACTTATGTATATTTCTAATAAAACATTTGATCTATCAATAAAATGACTTTCTTGAGGAAAGCATAATGTGCCATCTCCCAAAACCCCGCTTAAATGATCTTTCCCATCGGTGTTTTTATGCAGAAACTCGCAAAAAAAAAGTTCAACGAGGTCGCACTGCCGATCAACAGATTTTCTTCAAACTTGGAATTTGGGCAACATACTTCATTCTAATTAAAATTATATAGATGGCAGACTTGTATAGTCAACCAAAATCCCGATTTAAAGTAACCCGTAACTCCACCCCCCTCCCCAATCCTCCTTAAATAAATTTTCCCGAAAAAATGTTTCCAATAAGAGTTGTAGCTCTCATTGCGCTCTCTTAGTCCTAGTAACAGGAAGTATTGTAACCGTGTCAAATTTCCGATATGAACTTGCACCGGAAATACACGTTTGGAGGTCCCCTGACTCCAAAAACGTGATATTCAGAAATGGTCTGTGTGTGTGTGTGTGTGTGAGTGAGTGTGTATGTGTCTCTGGGTATGTATGTGAACTACACAGCTCAAAAACGAAAAATCGTAGAAAGTTCAAACTTGAAGAAAGGAATTAGCTCAGGGCTAGCGGGTTGTACTAGCAAGGCGGGTTCGAGTCCACGTGCTGCTCTTAGATTTTTTCTTCCTAGGAATCTCTTACAGCTGACTGTCCGGTGATTGATAGTGTTGTCTGTAACGAGAGAACACTGACCGGAGGCCGGCATTGCACTGAGAACGCTCCGAACTTTGGGGTAGCTATATAGGCCCAGAAGAGCTTTAGATAGCATAGGGCTTGGTCCCAGAAAATAAAAAAAAAGTTCAAACTTGATATTTAGTTTAAGTGCTAGCCTGTTACCCGACAATAAGGTTTTGAACAAAATCAGTCAACCGGAAGTACCACTTTACTGAATGGATTTTTCCGTTTTTTTTGCGAATTTCTTGAAAACGGCTCCAACAATTTCCTTTAAGGTATATCACCTACACATACAAACAGCTACAACACTTAACTGAAACATTTCTCCGGGAAAATTCATTTAAGGAGGCTTTTGGGGCGGGGTGGAGTTACGTTGTCCTCTTAAGTATTATTTCAGTTTATGACAAAATTATATCATCTAAATAATATAAATTATAATTAAATATGTTGTTGAAATTCTGAGTTTGAAGTTTGAAAACGGACGACCGGAAGTGCGTTTTTACTGAAAAGTATTTTTCACTTTTCTGCTATTTTCGCTAAAACGGCGACAGCTAATTTCTTTAAACTAAGAATGTGAACTACATTGATATAAAGAGCTATAACTTTTATTTGAAACATATCTCCGGATAAACTCATTTAAGGGGGCTTTTGGGGGAGAAGTAGGGTTATGTTTTCCTCTAAAGAGCTATCTTCGTTGATTGTACAATTCTATCTAAAGTAAATTAATCAGAAATAAATAGATTGCCAAAATTCCGAGGTTCAAACCGGTATTGTAAATCGGAAGTGCAGATCTTCTGAACAGTGCTTTAGTTTTCGCAATTTTTTCCATAAAACACCCAAGAATTTAATTAAATTTGATATACTAATTATAAAATTTGTCAATTACAACTTTGTAAATTGTGTGAGAAAGTTGTGTGAATGTTTCACACCAGATTTTTATGTTTTGTTGGTATACTAAGTTCAAGAAAAATGCCACTCAGTAACCTGGAACTTAAACAAAATATCAAGTTTGAATTTCCCGCAATTTTCCTTTTTACTTTTTTTTAGTTGTGCTGATCACGCACACAGAAAAGGCCAATTTTTAAAAACAACTTTTCGAACTTAGGGGACCTCAAAACATGTATTTCCGGTGAAAACTCAATTTCAAAAATTTGTCACGATCGCAACACTTTTTCTTACAACAGTAAAAGTGCAATGTGGATCACTCACACGTATCTCCGGCTGCAATTGATCTTGTTCTAAATGAAGTTTGATCTGGAATTGTGATTACATTTCAAGTTCCATCAATATTATACAAATGTTTCTTTGTGGAAACCTGACCGTCCACTACATCAATGTTAAAGAAACCTGTTAGTGACTATCGAGGAAATCGCGGAGAACTAAAATCGCGCGTTCAGTATTAAAAAAATCAGGTAAAAAAGATTCGAGATTTAAACAAAATTCGGGATTAAAGCAACATATTTAATAGATAACTCATTAACAATAGATAACTGGTAGAACTGTACAATATAATTGAAAAGTAAATAAATTTCTAAAGCTACTTATGCAGTATGTTAAAATAAAATAGTAATTATAGGTGTATCTAGTTTTATTTATTTATGTCTTTTCTTTTATCAATTTACAACTGTATTAAAGAGCAATAAGTACAAACAGTTTATTTCGAACCCAAAGCCTCAGAAACATGTATTTCCGGTGAAAACTCAATTTCGAAATTCGACATGTTCTTCTTGCAGCATTAACGGAAATTAAAAAAAAAAATGCATCAAGAAAAGTCATCAAGGTTTAAAATTGAAAACAGTCATATTTTTATTGTTTAACAAACCAGGTAAACAATTATCCTTTCAAGGAGAATACAGAGCAAAATAATTAATTAAGAAAGATCCGAAGATTCAAGCAGAGGAGAAAGAGGTGGCTGTGTGGTCCAGGAAGGTGGTAGAGTGGCGAAAGTCAAGTAGCCAGTGTGTCCGGGCATTGTGCTCGCATAGCCACTTGACACGAAATTGTATTTATTCTCCTCTAATTTTATAGTTCCTTTTGTAGCCGCTTCACTGTTCTCCTTACTCAGCTTCTCTTCCTGAAACAAAAACAAAACAAAATATTACCTCTGACTGCTCATGACTAGTTAATGCACTATGGTACTACGGAGTTGGAGCTGTAAACCTAGCTGACGACTACAGTGTTTCTAGAATAGATTCCCGGTGCAAATGTGATAATGTATATTATACTATGTGAGTCGTTATTTAAAGTCCACTATAACGAAAATATAAGCACTCCAAGAATTTACACTGTGTAATTTAGACTGAAAGTATAAAAGAGAGTGTCAGACTGACTGGCAGATTGACGGTGTTAGAGGGTGTGAGACGGTGATTGAGGGTTGTTGGTTGTTCCAACGGTCAGGTATCCTCTTTAAGCGGCTGGACAGTTCCTACTCTCTTCAACTTCTCCTTCCAATGCCCAGATATGGTCCTTAGATTGCCCCTTTGAGGGCCACTGGTAGGGCGACAAGTCAAGGCGAGAGACTTGTCTCGCGTTCCATAGCAAAGGATTAGAGATTCAAATATCAGATAAATGTGTTATTTATTTAATCAATCGAATAATAAATAAACTCAAACAAAATTTTGATTAAACTTTAATTGACTTCGATATGTGTACCTGGAAGAAATTAAACTAAAAACGACATATGAGGGAAGCGTACCTTTCAACTCCACCAAAGTCTACTTATTCGAAAAAAGTTTCAAAAAACCTGATCGTTCGATAGAGGAGTGGTCTGTAATTCCTTGGGATTATTATCGAAACAAATCGCACAAAAGAGAAACATTCAGTCAAGTCGTACCGATTTTCCACCAACTCAGAATTTTGGCTACAATATTATGACACAAGATTCTATCCAGTTATAAAAATGGCACCCTAGAGAAAACCTAAGGTTACCCCTTACCAAATCCTTCAAACATGATTTTTTTCTTATTGGGGGGTTTTGACACGTGTAGTTGATAAAAGAAAGCTAATGAGAAAATCGCAAAAAAACAAAAGAATCCATTCAGTGATATTGTATTTCCCACTAGTAATTTTTACCAAAACTTTATTGTCAGCTTTACCGGTAGAATTCAAACCAAGTATCAAGTCTGAACTGTCTGCAATTTTTGGCTTTTGAGTTAGGATCACTTTAAATTTGGCATCTTACTGCAGCTAAATTTTATAAGCAAAAAGAATAAATCCAGTTTGAAGATGTAAAGAAAGGAAAAACGTGGAAAAAAATTTGCATTTTTCACAGCACATTTCTTTGTATTATTATTTTGTCTTATTCGGTTGTCTAGTGGTCATTTTTCAAGATAGCAGATAGAAAAATGTCTGTGGGTATGTGTGGCATATTGCATTGTATGCAGAAGGAATATAATATAGCAGAGAAAGACTGTGATAAACACAGAATAGAAGGAGAGAAAAAGAAATTAAGTGTAATGTTTATGTGATAAGATGAGAGGGTCTCCGTGGCGGAGAGAGGCCAGAAAGGTAGGTTCTTGCTATAACAGTAGAACTATTGGGCCAGGTCAGCAAGAGAGATGATAGCCGCCCAGACGCCCACACAACTGCATTGCCTAAACATTTATTCTGAATTCTTATACGAACAAGTTTTTCTTTTTGGTATTTAGTATTGGAACAGACTGAGCTGGAGTGCGCTGTACCTGTGTGCGTATGTTAGCATACTTTCTCTCTCTTCTGCAGTTACACATACAGTACCCGTCAGTGTCCCTTTCTGTCTTCTCTACACTCCTACAACAGACAAACAAACATACAGATTTGTATATCTACCTGTGGTACCCTCCCACCCCACCCATTATTGTTCACAGTTATCTAAGTCTGCTATCCATTTCGTTGGTTCTGTTTGTTTTAATTTTCTTATATTACTTTTTAGTTTTTTTACGTCATTTACCAGAACACTGATCAGTGGTTGACGGGCATGCTCTGGTAAGTATATGTTTATCACCCGAATTTTCTATTCTATATTTTCCATCAAAATAGCGCTTTTTCTGCTTCATTCTGGGTTGAATTTGCTCAGACACACACATAGCACGTAAAAGTAGGTGACAAGGGTGAATGGAGACACTATTAGTGATATAAATAGAAAGAACGGTGATGATGCCATTGCCCTTATGCCCTTTTACCATCCAGTGAAATATAGTACTGCTGTCTAGATTCTAGAGTTAAGCTGTTACTAGTCTGTAGGTTGCGGAGTAACAATATAATGTCACGTACTGTTTATAGCAAATCCAAATAAAGGTAGATGGACAGGTTATAAACCGGGAGCTAAAAAACCCTCTCTCTCTTTGTGCATGTATGTTTGTACAGTTGTGCGCACAACTCTTTCTGCCTTTTACCATAACTAGAACAGTGTGGGCATCACACTCTTCTTTGTTCTACTTTTAGAATTTATAGATGTAAATGTTGGTAGGCTTGTTTCAAAACAGAATCATTGTTTATTTGTTGTTGCTTGCCGTCACATTATCCTCTTCTATGCTAAATAGCCAGTATTTCGCAATTGAATCATAAATGTTTCCAGAAGGTCTGCTTTTTAATACATTACTTTTCGGGAATATTCGCTTTTCGCCAAAGTGTTTGCAAACTGAAGAGCACAGACTTGCTTGTTTGCCGTGTTGCGCTGCGCGAGCGACGAATACTTGTTTAAAAATCAATATTATCAATCTATTTTGGCATTTTTTTATCTACAGTGTGCATTATTTCTTAAACAATAATTATTGCTGTCGCGCTTGTATATGGTGAATAATATGTAATTGTTTTTTGACAGATAATCGATAATAAAACAACTCGAGAGATTTTTTTTCGTTGCAAACTATATTTTACGGATGGTAAAATGTGAGTAATGCCAATTTTTACGGCCGACTATCGATCTGGGGCCGTGGGCGGAGGCGGATAGTAAACACCAATTCCTCAATTATTACGGTATAAAATAAAAACCGAGAATCGAAACCACGATCATGCATCACACTTTAGCATGACGGTCCGTGCCTAGCTAACGACCATGCATCACACTTTAGCATGGCGCGTAGCTGCCGCGTGGCGTCTTTTATTATGATTAAATTAATTTACAAACTGACTCCCTTTCACTTGACAATTTCACAACATTAATTGTGATTAATAAACTCGGCAGACCGAAAAAAACAGGGAGTAAAACATTTTCACACAAAACCAGACTGTGAACTCTATTTTAATTCACAAATTTTCTTTTAACCCTACCGTACCCTATGGCGCAACAGCCCATGAAGGGCCATGGCTTGCCAGATGGCGATTTGGTTAGGGGAGGATTTTCTTATAACCTGGATTTCTTTTAACCTGGAAGCTTATATTATACTGTAAACAGTTAGTGTACAAAGTCGAACTATTAGGACATCCGATTTTCTTCAAATATGGAACTACTGCAATGCATTTAATGCAACTCAATATTAGGCTGACGAAAAAACTGTACATTGCTGTAAGACCGTACATGGCTGGCGGAAACTACCTATAAAATTATGAGAAAAGTATTATGTCGTCGCAGCCTCTCCAGAATACCCCAGAGTTTATGTTCCCGCACAAATAAAAATCTAACAAAAATGATTGGCCCAAATAAATTTAAAGCAACTTGAAGTCTTTATCAAGAAAATCACATAAATCTGAAGAAAAAGAATTGAGTAAAGTCGCGCTTCTAGTCAACAATATTTTTTTTTTTTTAATTTAAGACGCGTCAACATCTCGTTGATGCCCGGAGCCTACTCAGGGCACTGCCGGCCTCCAGACAATGTTCTCTCGTTACAGACAACACTGGTCATCACCAGACAGTGAGCTGTAGGGGCTCCTATGGAGAAAAAATCTAAGAGCAGCACAGCTGGACTCGAACCTGGGTCCTCAGCATGGGAGTCCTGCACGCTACCACTGAGCTAACCCCCCCCCTTACACTTTATATTGACTTTTACACGACAGACAAAAAGACAATACACCCCTGGCCAATGGGGGAGGTATAAACTTAATAAACAAATAAAATAAAATAGAATGTTAATAAAAAAAAAAATTAAGAATTTCAACTTATTGCGTCTGTTTCCGAAACCAACTTTTACATCTGCTCTTATAAAGAAAATCAATTTTTTATTAATGTTCACGATATAGCCCATGGTGATAGACTATCACAGCCATCTTACAACAGCTGTTGGATCCCTTGCTGATACCATTCCTTGGCTTTGGAATCAAACAAATTCCTGTCCTGTAAAAGATGCCATCAACTTCTTTAGTCGGATGGGAGGTGTGTTGCCGAGCGTTATCTTGCTAGAAAAAGCTTGTTTGCGATTAGCAAAGCTAGATAACGCTGGACCATTTTTGAGACATTCTATCTAGTTGACAATACAGGTCATTCACTCACGGGAAGTCCGTTAGAAACGGACATCGTATGCTCATCAAGGACATCTTCCCCTTCATTTCACACAGAGCACGCGTAGCTTCAACAGCTGTACATTGCTTTTTCCTATGACGTAAAATTATTAATATATCGAAAGACATAGTCATGGTTTTCTAAACAAGCTCATAATTGAACTGACGATTTGAAGGGGACATTTGTATAATAACCCTCGACAGATGAAAAAATCAGATGTATGTGGATGTGTTTTATTTAAGGTCCATGGAAATCTTTAGTTAAAGAAACAATCATTTTTGTTATACACCCCATTAATAACAGTGTAGCTACTTCGTTTTAAATATAAAGTTTTGTAAATTAATATAAAGCTGGTAGGCGAATTGTAAAAGAAGAAATAATACCAAGGGATCATATGCGCATGAACGGTCTGACGGTGAACTGTTGTATCCGTGGAAGACAATAAGTAGAAAGGGAACAATATGCTTGCTGTAGCTAGGCGGTACTGTGGGGATGATACATTTCTCTATACATATATGTGTCGCGCCATAGGAATAAGTAGAAAGTAAAATAAGAATGAATTGAAACCAAAATGAAAAACAAAACAAACGAAACAAACCTAGAAGACAATATGGTAGAGCAGTACGGTACAGAACAGTAGAAGGAGATAAAGATTAACAGATATAAATATAATAGGGGGAGGGCGATTCAGTGAGCGCGAGAGAGGGGGTGCAGTGGAGCCAAGTATTGTATCCAGGGAAGAGGAAGAGTCAAGAAGACTTGGAAACAAGGAACACAAGAGACAAGCAGTACACTAACATAAATGCGTTGGTCTGTCTGTGTGTGTGTGCATCTTCTATTGTTCTCGATGTTTTATTTTTACTAATGTAACCATGATCCTATGGAATAATGCGTCTATATAAAAATAGTTTTTATTTGTAGAGCGTATCACAGTCAAACTGAGAACCTGTTGAATGTAAATCAAAATACGCAGATTGGGGAACAGAGATAGCTAAAAGCAAGACCATTTTACTCTTGTCTTAACATAAATATAGAGGTGATGGAGACAAGTACCTATTCGGGCAAATACTAGAAGTGATTACACTAGTCCAAAAGAGGACGCCAATAATAATGAACCAACTCCTTATAAAATTTGAAATCTAATACCTAATCTTATTTGAAATTGAAAGAAGACATCATCATCGCTAGCTAGCTCTCAACATTAGCATCGCAGCTTCAACATCCTTAGCTGGCTCTCAACAAGGTTATCACTAGCTTTCTGCAACATCAGCTAGTGTCATCATCATTGCTAGCATTCAACATCACTGGCTAACTACAACAACACTCGCAGCAAAACCAGATATGCTGATATCCATCACCCAGCAGCGCGCTCAAATTTTTCACATATGAAAAATTTCTTCAGGAGAGGGGATGATGTAATAGGATCCGAAGAGCAGAGAGCAACACAAAATTGACTCGCTACTTAAGCCAGACTAGAGTGGGAGACTCTGTATACATACAGCCGAGCTAGCCCCACAAGGGGACAGTTTACAACCAGTTAATAGCAACCTTCTACTATCTTTCTCATCACTCAGTCTATATCTCTCGCTACCTACTTGTAAAGTCCTTGCAGTTTGCGAGTTCATATCATAATACAGTGTTTACCATACATTCTAGTTTATTTCTCTTTAACCCAATCACTCTAAATCTGTCCTTCTCACATCCATTATATCTGTAAATTTAAAATGTATGTAGAAAATCCATTAGAGCCACCTGCGAAAAACTCAAATAAAAAAAAATAAAAAAAATGTAATACTCCCGGCTGATGGATTTTGACCGAAATTTTACGCGAAATGCGAATATCAATCTCAGCTTTCTGTAAATTCATCTACATAATTCTTTTTTAAGATACTTTGTTCATTTACAGTTACATAAATGTACCTACGTACGGAAATAAATTGCTAAAAAATTTGTTTCCTATAAATCGTATTTCTGGTGAACACTCAATTTTGCAAAATTCACACGATCGCAACAGTTCTCCACATACATCAATGTTTTCCGAGTAAATCTCAAAAAAAAAAAAAAATAACAAAAACAGTGTGAGGACATTAACACCCTGTGGTTAAGGGAACCGTAAAAGCTCCCTCCACCGAACTCATGAGATATCCAACAAAATATTATATTGCACCTTTCTGGATTGTCTTCATTTTGGAACTATGCTATCAGTTCACTGGCGGACTCCGGTTGTGAATGTCAAAACTAATCGCAGAGAGCAGACTATACATCCCATTTTAAAATTGCTTTCTGTCTGTCCGTAAACTTCATAAACAGCAGCCTTAATGATTTGGTATTTCATTGACTACTAAAGATAAAAGGCGAATTCTCTGCTTCAAAACCCATGTGGCCTCCTTTAGTATACCAGTCTTTTAAATATAACATGTGTGCATATTCTCGTATAACTGGCAGTGAATCCATTGGTGAGCTAAGGCTCGCGGAACTGAAGTAGTTGCCCACATCAATAATTATATGTGTATTGTGGAACCGCTGTTAGTGTTGTTAATTAGATATAGATAGCTGCAGAAATACAAGATGCTTCAACAAGTCCACTATGGATGGAAGTGGTCAAATCGCTCTTCAGGAAACTTAGTTCTTCAGCCAAACAACACCACAATACTTTCTCTAATATTTTATATTCGACAATATACTAGCATTTGTACGCCCAGATCAAGTGTACAACTATTTTGGGTTTGGCGAACCTACAGCAAAACTCTAGCTCACACGTACACTAACATGTTATATACTTTACAGACGACTATATACTAAATTATTTAACATCGTTGGACAATGTCTGAAACTTTCTCGCCATATTCCCCATCCAAAAATAGTTAATAGCCATGTTTCAATAGCTGAAAGATATATTTCATGGTTAAAAGTCAATTTTTTAAAATTGGCCATTATCCGTGACTATCCCTTTTGTAAGAGACTTGCCTTTAAAAACACGACTAAATAATAGATTTTTGTCTATTCACTTTGTCAAATCGTCTTGCAATAAACTATTTAACATCACTACCAGAAAATAATAGCACTAATTAGTTTTATGAATAAAAAAAAAAAGGCTATATTATGTACTATTTTTAATGAAATGAAAATTATAGGAACTAGTGCAATTATCGATAATCGACATTATTATCAACATGAGGTACGATTTTTATGTACCCAATAATCGAAGACAAGTTATTACACTAATTTTTCAATATAAATCATAGCGGTAATTGTTCCCTAGTACTTATCTGTCACTATCATCACTATTATTATTATTATTATTATCATTATTATTGACTTTAATTAAATGTATATAATATTCAATAATCAGTATACACAACATGTGTACCCCCTACCTTCGTACATATAGCTCAAAGATAGTCCTATATAATTATCTAATTTTATGTATTAGCGTGGTTACATATTATTATGTAATCAATTACTCTAAATATACACAACCATATTCCTTTACGTATTAGATATCATTGCTATATCTAGATATATAGCATAAATGTGTTAATTACATAGTTAGTACTATGAAAAAACTAATAGTGTTATAATTGACTAAGTGATCATGTAATTTTTAATCAAAATTTTCATCTTTATATTATATAAGCAAATCTTTTCTTTCACTATAAACTGTTTCCCATAATTATTGACTTTTGGTAGTCAATAAATCAAATAGGATGACAGAGTAAAAAGATGCATCATGCGGTGGAACAGCATGTAGATTGTCAAAAAAGGCTATGGGATGTAATGAGACAGTTCGGAATGAAACAAAAAGAATTATGTATTATCGATGAAAACTCGATATCGAAAACGCCATATTAATTTGCGAGATATGTGAAATAACCGCCCTTGGGTCCAGGGTTACTGGCCTGAGGAAAAAAAGCATGCCAGATAGTCACTTGAAGTAAGAGAAAGTAAAAAAAAACGGAAATTTTTTTAAGGAAAAATCAAGCTTCTTTATCTTCTGGGATACTATATTACCCAAAAATCCACTGCAATTTACTTCCATTGCCCGAAATATTAACTTTCCATTTTCCTTTCTCGCATTTCAAAACATCTGTTGAGGCAATGTACAACTATATATTCAACCAACAAATTAATAATTGAACAAGGGAAAGTCAGAGAAACGTAGAAATTTTTATTTAGTAACCTAAATTTAGTGATGGTGGGGGTACATGTTGAATAACATGCCAGCTAGCAGAAAGCTATGTATAATATTGAAAAATACATTGGCAACAACGAAATAGACATAGTAATAATGCAAGAACCTTACAATTATAAAAATAAGATTTCATGTCTTCCAAACAAATACATTTTCTATGGGTATGGAAATGGATACGAACGAGCTTGCATAATCATAAAAAAACAGGAACATTCAGTCCATCATTATTAAACAGTTTTCAAAAGAGGACATGCTGGTATTAAAAATATATGTGAATAATTTAAATATGTATACTGTAAGCGCATATTTTGACATAACTAAAGACTTGGAGGCAGACAAATAATTTGACTGATATACCAACAAAAATAAAAAGTAACAAAATAATTATAGGAGTTGACAGTAATTCAAGATCAAGACTTTGGTAAGTAGGATGACTAATTCAAGATTAATTAGAAGATTTTCTGAACACGGAAGACTTATTTGTAATAAATGAAGATGTTAAACTGCCTACATTTCACACTATTAATGGTGAAAGTAACATCGATTTAACTATAAGTACAAGAGGAACGTTAAAAGTCGTTTGTAACTGGGAGATTGACATTACAGAAAGTCTATTTGATCACACATATTGTGAAATATTTTATTATATATAAAATATAATATCAAAAGTGCAGAAATTACTGATATAAATAATAAAGAAGGGAGAATACGATATACGATAGATTGTTAGCAAGCAACAAAGAACGATTTTTGAAGACGCTTACATTAAATTTTCAGAAAAATTCCAACCAAGACATACAAGGAGATTTAAACAATAATACAGTAAACAAAATCAAGCTTACAAAAAATTTAAATAAAACGATCGAAGAATTTTATGAAGTTATAATAAATACGTGCAAACAAACATTAAAGTTATCAAACGGAAGAAGTAAAACGAAGAAATCTGATTGAACAAAGCTTTAACAGAGGAAAGGAAAAGAGTAAATAACCAAGGACACTGTACCAAAGAACCAAAAATAATGAGGCTCTAAGAAAAGAAAGAAAATTTAGAGTATATAAAGATAAAAAAACACTATCGTAATCTAATCGCAGAAGCAAAATGGCCAAGTAGGAACGAATTTTGCGATTGTACTGATGGAAGCAGCCATGGAACTGGTTATATATAACATGCAGCTGGGAAACTAAAAAAAAAACAAATATACTTAACACCATTAGACAGAGTGATCGATCTTTCACTGAAAGCCTGGAAGAAACTATTAATTGTCTCCTAGAAAATTTGTGTCCCTCTGATAATGTAGACACAGATAGCAAGAGTCAAATGGAGATTAGGAAGGAAGTAGAAAAATATATTACAACCACCGATGACTTACCTTTCACTAAGGATGAAATCCAAAAAGTAATAAAGTCACTGACTCTAAAAAACACCGGGTTATGTCAGCATAGGCGGTGATATATTAGTCGCTGCTTGGGAGATAATACCATTGAGTATAATTCAATTGTATAATGAGTGTATAGCCAGAAGTATCTTTCCAGTTATCTGTTGTACCTGTTGAGAAACTCGGTAAAAAATAAGTTGATGAAGTCTCCAAATACAGACTCTATCAGCCTACTGCCTGTAGCAGGTAAAGTCCTTGAAAAGCTAATGATTAACTGAATCATGCACCATATGTACTCCAATAAAAAATTGAGCAGTTTGGGTTTAAACCTCAAACCAATACGACTACTATCCTAGTTAAAACTATATTGCTGAAAAACTAGAGAGTAAACAAGAGGTAACTGATCTCGTTAGACGTGCAAGGAGCCTTCGACGAGGCCTGGTGGCCAGCTTAAGGAACTAAGAAACAACCAGTGTCACAGAAACCTTTACTTATTAAGTAAAAACTGTTTCTAGGAAAGGACAATAATGCTCCAAATAGGAAGTATCTAACAAGTAAAAGAGATCACAAAGGGATGCCCTCAAGGCTCTTGCTGTAGTCCCGGCTTCTGGAGTATCCAGTATAATTCCCTTCTAGATGGGATAAAAGAAACTAAAACAAAAACTATAGCATTTGCTGACGATATACTAATCATGACGCCCGATAAAAACAGAGCAGGACTGAAGGTAGGATAATGTGATGGATGCAAGAAACTTGAAATAATATTAAATTTTAAATAAATCTAAATTATCAAAATATGTTGCAAAAGGACAGCCAGGTAATACCATTACAGTTACTCGTACGGTTCAAGAACAATTATGGCATTGTACTGTACTATCCCTTCTTCACACAGGGGAGGAATTGAAACAAAGAGAAGAGGTATTTTAAGACAGACTCGTTCTAGCTACCAAAGTGAAAACATCAGAGCCATATCAAGTTTTAAGAGTTATTCCAATTAATTTATAAGCATATTGTTGTTAACTTATTTTCTCTTAGAGAATATATCTTTTCAAAAACAGTGTGACTTCTTTATTATTACTAGACTTCATTCTCTTTTAAAATTACAAACTTATAAGCCCTTTTCACTAAAACGCTCGTGCTACACACTACCACTACTACAAATACAACTCCACACCATTACATTACATTGGTGCCAGCTGTTTGGGATATTTCAACCAGAATCCACAAATTAAAAGTACGTACAATTTTCAATTTTATAATTAAATATCCATCAGATAATTTGATTGTTTTTTTTTAATTACTTTCTCAGCGGAAATATCTTCAATATTTCCCATTATTGAATTTTCTAGTGAATTTCATTTTTAAATTTTTGTAATTGTACCACTAGTACCTCAATCCCTTTCGAATTTTGAATTTATGAGTGTACTTAATAGATCCCAAATTATAAAGATATTACGCGATAATAAACTTTCTGTTGGAGGCAATTTACTCCAATTACGTAGACGTCTTGAAAAATATAATCTTGCCCCAAGCAATTCGTTCACTGACAAAATGTATAAGATTAATGGACAAGACATGGGCATCGACGCTGCTGTAGAATATTTACTTGCTCAGCAGCAATTAGCAAATCCTCCAATTAATAATCAACCTAGTCCCTTAAGGAATTTGCAATTAATCAATAGCTTACCTACCTTCGATGGCGAAAATTCAGCCAAAGTTTCAGATTTCCTTGACCAAATTAGCCATTGTGCTAGTCTTTCTGGCTGGGACGACGCTGCCAAATTAGAAATATTAGCGCTTAGACTCTCAGGGTCTGCAAAAATCTTTACGACACCCAGAAAGCGGAATTACAACGCCAGGGTACAAATATAACGTATCCTCTAATTTCTGAGCGACTTCTAGCCCGATTTCGTAAGGAAAAAACACCCTTAGTCCTCTTACAACAGATGACTAATATTCAGTCCTTGCCCACTGAGTCTCCTGAAACATTCGCGGATAGGATTAGACATATCCAATCCGCCATTCATTTAAAAGCTCAAGCTAACCCACTCGAGGCCTTACAAACAATTTTAGATAAACTGGCCACTGATGCATTCTTGAAATCACTTCCTCAACCGCTTCGTAATGAGGTGCGAACGAAGCTTCCTCAAAAATTAGATGAAGCACTTTCCTATGCCAATGCCCTAAAAGAAGTTCAGGCTTCTGAAACAAACCCCACAGTTTTCGCTGTAACTTCAAAAAATTCTAATCGTACACCTCCATCTCCTTGTCGTTACTGTAGACAAATGCATTTCCACAGAGAATGCCCACATCGTAATAAAAGCCAAAAGCCACAATTAAAACCAACTACCACTTGTAGAGTATTTAATGTAATAAAGAACAGACCTTGTCGCCATTGTTCCGGTCCACATTTTGACGTGGACTGCACCAACAAATTCAGACCAAAACCTCGTACTAACTTTGGCAAAATGCCTAAGAAATTTCATATTCCTCAAAACCTTAATCACAGAGCAAATAGTAATAATCGCTATAATAATAATAATAATCAATATTATAGTAATAATCATAGTCCTCGAATTAATTCAAACAATTCGCGATTTAACCCTTATTCAGATAGACCCCAGTACAGTCATAATAATAATAATGGTAGCAATAATCTCCAAAATAGGCCCACTTGCCAATTTTGTTCTAAATTTGGACATACGGCTCGAACATGTTTCCAGATACAGCCAAAAAACGGTTAAGCCCACAGCCGCTCTCACGAACGGCTGATGTTATGACCTTAGCTCTCATACCTGCTTTCACCAATTCTGATAATTTGTTAGTAAATTTAAGAATTGGCAAAAACTTTATTCGTGCCCTTGTAGACACTGGAGCTAGTCACAGCCTAGTGGATTCCAGTTTTTGTCGAAATAAGAACCTTCAGCATTCCAACATTATTTTAAAATCTCTGACTAACCAAGTAATACCTAATTATGGCATCACGTCCCTTCATTTGCATGCGGACAATGTCGAAAATTCCAATTTTTCTGGCGAATTCATAGTTTTGCAATTAAAAGGCAATTTCCAATTAATACTTGGTAGAGATGTCCTTACATTAAATAGGGCAATTATTAATTTGCGCACACGTACACTAACGCTCAATAAATTCAACATTCCATTTTCAAATAGTGCTCAAACGCACCAAATCAATTCGATTCAACAGCTACCCTTACCCAAAACCCTGCAGCTTCGCCACAAAATTATAGTGCCACCTCGCGCACACCTAATACAAACACATACACTATATACAAAAATTCCTCTCGACACACAAATTCTGCTTACACAACACAATTCCTTACCTACGGGTCTCTACATGCCCAATTCTATCGTACATATTGCTAACAACACATGCACCATCAACCTTATAAACACTACCTCACACGAAATTGCTATTCAAAAACACTTTCCAATCGCTCATATCGAATACGATTTTGAAACAGACTTACAGACTCACACCATAAACGCAGTACAATCTGCCAATCAAACTAACACAAACGAAATCGCTCTATTTCAACAAGAACTTCTCAACAAATTAACGCATCTTTCTTCTCAACAACAACAACAAGTTCTACATGCCCTCACTCCTTTTTATGACGCTTTCACACACGACAACAATTTTCAAACAAAATTTTCTGGAGTCACTCACCACATTGACACAAAAAATCATGCCCCTGTGTCCAGCCGCCCCTATAAGATAGCACACTCCGAGGCTCCCATCCTCAAGGCCCTCATACAAGACAATCTTGATAGAGGTATAATAGAGGAAAGCAAATCCAACTGGGCTCACCCCAGTCCTTAAGAAAAAACACGCTGACCACACTAAAGTTGATGTTACAGACATTACACAGCTCCGAAAACAATACAGGTATGTGGTTGATCTTCGCAAACTAAATGCCATCACCACTTCCGAAATTTACCCGCTCCCGGATATACAGCATATCCTATCCACACTGAATGCCACCCGTTTCTATACCACCTTAGACATCAGTGGTGCCTTCCACGGCATCCTCCTTGACGAAGCATCTAAAGAAAAGACTTCCTTCGTCCCTAATTTCGGAACCTATCAATTCAAGGTTCTTCCCTTCGGTTTAAAGAACGCCAGCAGCGCTTATCAGCGTTTAATGGACAAAATTATGTCCGGATATACTGGTGACATCTGCCACACCTTCATAGACGATATACTCGTCTTCCATGGGAAAACCTTCAACGAACACCTCCATGCATTATTAAAAGTAATGAAGCGTCTCCAGGCTGGTAACTTGTGTATAGACTTGGGTAAATGTCAATTTTTTAAAGACAGCTGTAAATATCTGGGTTATGTAATTAGTTCTAACGGAATAAGACCCGACGAAGAAAAATTAAAATCGGTTAAGAATTATCCAGTACCTCGTAAATTAAAAGACGTCAGAGCATTTTTGGGTTTCATAGGTTTCTATAGGAAATTTATCCCCAAATTTTCTGAGCTTGCCAAGCCACTCACAGACCTTACAAAGAAAGGTGTAAATTTTCAGTGGACACAAGAGCGTCAAGACGCTTTTCAAGCTCTCAAATCCACCTTAATATCTCCACCAGTTCTAGCCTATCCTAATTACGACCATGAATTCATCCTTACTACGGATGCAAGTAATATAGGTATTTCCGCAATTCTAAGCCAAAATATTAATGGCGATGAAAGGCCCATAGCGTTTGCTTCACGTGTGCTTAATGAAGCAGAATCCAAATACTGTACTACCGAACGTGAATTGTTAGCCATCGTCTTTGGGTGTAAACCCTATAGATATATCTTGTATGGCTACAGATTTAAGGTAGTTACAGACCACGCAGCTCTCCAATGGCTCAAAAACATCAAAGATAGCCACAATAAGCTCTTCCGTTGGAGCATGAAACTGGCAGAATTTGATTTTTATATTGAGCATCGTTCCGGCAAGAATATTGCACATGCGGACGCACTTAGTCGATACATAGGCTGCATTCAAGCCGAAACCGATGAATATTATCCAACGATAGACCTCCTGGAAGTCCTAGAACTTCAAAGTAATGACGCTGAATGTCAGAAGTTACTTCAAACACCCCACTAATCCTTAGACCAACAGGGTTTAATAGTGCATACTGTTGACAATTGCACGCTAGTGCCTAGCTCTATGCGTGATACCATCATGAGATTATTTCATGACAATCCTCTCTCGGGACACTATGGTATTCATAAGACATATGACAGAATAAAAATGTTCTTCACTTGGCCAAATATTTCTACTGATGTGCAAAACTATGTACAAACATGTCATAGTTGCGCTACTAGTAAGTCGCATATTCCTCACAAACCTCCCTTGGGTGATTTTCAAGAGCCAACGAACGTATTTCAGGCTTTATCTATAGATGTAGTAGGCCCCATGGAAGGTTCCACTAATCGAGACACAGGTGAGGAATACAAATACATCCTTACCATTATCTGCCAGTATTGTCGCTTTCTCGAGATGTTTCCCATGACAAATCAAAAGGCTGAGAATATTGCGCGGATACTTGTAAATGAAATTTTTACCCGTTATGGCACACCCAAGTACCTACTATCAGATTTAGGTACCAATTTCACTTCTACCATAATACTTCAGATCTGCACCCTATTGAAAATCCGAAAAGTTAACACTACTCCCTATCACCCTGCTTCTAATGGCAAATTGGAACGTATCCATAAAACAATAGCTCGTAGTATCTCCCACTACTCACAAAACCAGTGGCACAGATATCTACCACTTATAAAAGCTGCACACAATTCAAGCCCAAATACCTCGACAGGCTATTCTCCTCATGAACTCATATTTGGGAGTAAGTTCAAATTTCCTTGGCTAGTAAACTTCCCATCCCGTGACCTCGATAATTTTAATATCCACACAAGGACATTGTCCAATAAAATTAAAGAGGTACGCGCTTCAGCTAAGGAAAATAATGAAAAGGCAAAAGTTACTAGAGCCAAATATTATAATCGGAATGTATCTAAGCATCAATTTCAGGTTAACGACAATGTTTACCTCAAAATTTTCAAACCTCAGGGCAAATTTGGTCATAAATTTTCTGGACCTTACAAAATAGACAAATTATACCCCAACCATACTGTACGCTTACGTATGGAAGACGGTAAAAAAGTAGTACACCTCAGTAAAATTAAAAAGGCATATATAAGGAAAATGCCACAATCCCAAAATAAACATCCTATGGTACTTCGAGACAGACGTAAAACATAAAACACTAGAAATCATTCTCATCCTACATGACACAATTCTCAACCTATTCTCAATCTACAAACTACACCACATGTATATATTTAATTAATACCATATAATTAATTGCCATATAATTAAGAAGCTTATTCACCATATAAAAAAAAAAAAAAAAAAAAAAAAAAAAAAAAAAAAAAAAAAAAAATGCATGTAATCAATTAATTAGTCTTAAGAACTAAAATGTATATATTTTTTTGCAGAATCCAAAATGAACAGTAAACTTATTGCTGCTTAGTTAACACATTTTTCTTTCTGTTCCAGCGACGACGATTCAATGCAGAAATTGAGAAATTCTTAAATAATTGACATTGATTTAGTATAAATTTTTCATTATGATATACCTAATAATATAATTATATACCTAATATTAATAATTTGTATATATTTTTTTTTGCAGATTTAATGTCTAAAGCATAATGCCTATATAGTTTGATGTTTTGATGTTTATTTAGATATTCATATGTATCTAATTTTTTTCAGGTCGCTTTAAAAGAAAACTGCATTACCTTATTTTTTTTATATATTTGACGATCTTTTGATTTATTAATCTAACATTTTCTAATATTTCATTGTTTTCTTAATGTATGTTCAAGGTACCTAGAAAGCACAGCATAGCTGAATAGCTCTTGGATTACGACGGCCCAAATATGCATGCATACCCCACAAAGTAGCTACTTACCTTAATAACTTATTATTTACTTCAATAGAATAATATGTCTTAATTAATAATTTTAACTATAAGAATTTCTATAAAATTAAGTGTTCAGCAATATTTTAATTTAACATTAATTTAATTTAAATTTCTCTTTCCAGAATCAAACTTCTTCACAGCTACATCATTGCATGTGTATGCATGAATTGCATGTCTATGAATGTATGCATGAATTGCATGTCTATGAATGTTGCATGAAAATAGCATGTTAGCCATGTATTTATATATATATAAATTAATTTTGTGTTTAAAAGAATTAGTTTCAGATCAAACATTCTACAAAAGGAATTGATACTAAACTTCGGATTCCTCATAATCCTATAATCCTCCTACAAACACACAAAACTAAACTAAATCAAACAAACATTTAAACTAATAATGAATCGATGAATTCGCTACGTATACTAATATTACCCCAACCACACACTGAGAACGATCACAATTATAACCTACGATCATAGTAAATAAGACTACACAAACTGAAAATTATATATATCTGTTTGCAAATGCAACAGTTGTCGATGTACAACTAGGTTAACAATTTCTTCCACAAGATGAACACCAACTAACTGCACGTATTTCCAAAGGGAAATAACAAAAATATACACAAATATGCCTGCACATGCAGCAATTAATAAATTAGACACAAATATTACTTCAAGATGGACAAGAAAAGGACGCCAACTGGACTTATTCCAAATGGAATACTCACAAACTGCACAAATTTCCAAAGGGAAATAAACTTACACGACATTTCCAAAAGGAAATAAAATAACACCACAGCATTTCCAAAGGGAAATTGACTAACGACCCAACATTTCCAAATGGACAGGGATCAACAACACAATATTTCCAAATGGAAATTGAAAACATACTTAATCACATAAAAACAAACAAATCCTTAACTAGAATCTTAACACCTTATCTTACTAATTAGCTCTCTTCTAAAAACCTTATTCAACACCTTTCCTTCATTTTTGTTTTGTTTTGTCTTATTGTATTTTTATCACCACTCTAATAAATAGATTTCGTGGTGCTATATATGTATTTTATTGAACTTGTTCATTTAAATTTACTGCTTACTTATTTATTACTATACATTTTTCTGTAATGTATATATAATTATTTTGATTTATTTAAAAATTTGTCGTTTATATAGAAACACATCAAGAAAAACATATGCATTTTCGTTTATATAGAGTCATATTAACAAAAACACATATATGCATATAGAGTCACTTCAAGAACTCAAAAAATTACATCCATCACCATCACACAGAAGCCTACATTGATCGCCTTGTCTACCCTTGCCAGTTACATCTTCATCAGCAACACTCTCACTCGCCAAGCAGTGTTCGCATATCAGCCTACCACCACAGCAACGCTCACCCACTCACGCAGCGTTCGCTCGAGTATAAGATATCTAAACACACAGCAACGCTCACACCTTCAAGCAGCGTTTGCTCCAGAAGAAGATGACTGCAGCCTACAACACACAGCCACTTTGCAGAGGCTACACACACGCCTCTCACCTTACCAGAGGATAACCTTCAAGCCTCTACAACTCTAGATCACCTCCCAAATTTTTCGTGCCGAAAAATTTCTCCGGGAGGGGGGATAATGTGATGGATGCAAGAAACTTGAAATAATATTAAATTTTAAATAAATCTAAATTATCAAAATAAGTTGCAAAAGGACAGCCAGGTAATACCATTACAGTTACTCGTACGGTTCAAGAACAATTAAGGCATTGTACTGTATTACCCCTTCTTCTCACAGGGGAGGAATTGAAACAAAGAGAAGAGATATTTTAGGACAGACTCGTTCTAGCTACCAAAGTGAAAACATCAGAGCCATATCAAATTTTAAGAATTATTCCAATTAATTTATAAGCATATTGTTGTTAACTTAATTTCTCTTAGAGAATATATCTTTTGAAAAACAGTGCGACTTCCTTATTATTGCTAACACTTCATTCTCTTTTAAAATTACTAACTTATAAGCCCTTTTCACTAAAACGCTCGTGCTACACACTACCACTACTACAAATACAACTCCACACCCATACATTACAATAACAAGTTTTGCATGAAGTGAGTAGATGGTCAACAATTAATAAAACAAAATTCAATCCCTCAAAATCAAAAGCCATGTTAATTTCAAGAAAAAGACTATTAACACCTACTAAAGGAATTAATTTTGAAGGGCAGCCTCTTGAAATGGTGACAGAAATGAAGTATTTAGGGATTATAATAGATAACAAACTTAATTTTAACAAACACAGAGACTATATCACTAATAGAGGAGTACAAGCAGTGGCGGCTACTGGTATTCGCGATTGCGCGACTGAACCCCCCAGCTTTTTGAAAAAAATAAAAAGTAACAAATTATCATATGTTAATTACTTTCTCTTATTCATATTTAAAAAAATATTTTCATTTTTATTTATATTAGTTTCAAACCTTAAACCTTAGTCACAGTAAAAATAGTATATATTGCCTGATATCAAATTTCAATCAAATCCATGTAAATAATAATAATGAATGATGTGAAAAAAATAATTTGTTTGTCAAATCCGAGGAGAATTAGACATAAAAGAATAGGAACGTATATCAGTATAGGAGCTCACTCTAATGTGTTGTTTAATGTATTGTGCATTTTTGTACGATTGTAGCTATAGTGCATGCACATATCAGGGGATGTATAAAGTGTAGGAAGTTGGGGGTTCACAGTTCGGTATCGCGCTGGAGAATTTAATATATATATAAAAACATTTCTTTGTGTTAGTGTAGAAACGTGTGTTTCCTATTAACTTTTTAAAATTAGAGTGGGGGATTCTTGCGCGATGAACATTACTTACGATCTTACGAACGAACTTACCCGATCTTACCCGGAGTTAAAAAGGTTGTTTTTAGCAAATGTATTGTGTTGGTGTGTGTGTGTGTGTGTGTGTATATGTATTTATGCATGTATGTATGTGAAGAACATAGCTCAAAAACGAAAAACCCAAGTTATCTGTCAAAATTCTTCAACCGGAAGTACCACTTTACTAGTTTCTTTTTTTACTTTTTTGCCATTTTCTCAAAAACGGCTCCGACGATTTTCTTAAAACATGGTGTATCAACTACATATACAAAGAGCTACAACTTTTATTTGAAACATTTCTCTGGGAAAATTCATTTAAGGACAGTTATGGGCGAGGGGTTGGGGTTAGGTTTTCAGCTAAAGTGCCATTTCAGTTTATTAGACAATTCTGCATTTAAACAATGTTAATTACAATTAAATATGTTGTTGAAATTCCGAGTTTGAAAAATCGGATAACCGGAAGTGCGTTTACTTTACCACTTTACTAAATGATTTTTTCACTTTTTCGAGATTTTCTCAAAAATTGCTCCGACGATTTTCTTGAAACTTCTTACATAAACTAAACATACAAAGATGTATAACTTTTATTTAAAACATTTGTCTGGTAAAATTCATTTAAGGGCACTTTTAGGGAAGGGGTGGGGTTATATTTTTCTCTAAAGTATTCTCATTGTTGATTATACAATTCTATCATCCAAACAAAATTAATTAGAAATAAATAGTGGGCAAAATTCTGAGTTTCAAGAAAATAGTAAACCGGAGGGCTTTTACAGTTTTTTCAGTTTTTGACGGTTCCATTAAATTTGGTACACTAACTATAAAATTTGTCAATTATAATTTTGAGAACTTGTGTGAGTGTTTCACACCAGATTTTTTGTGATGTGATGTGCCTGTGCCAATGTGTGGATTTTTATATATTATTTTTATATTTATAAAAATTTGATGTTGGTATTGGTACTTAAAACATCACTAAGATATATGACCCAGCAAAGAATCAATGCTAACTCATTGACATTTCCTTTGAACCGAAACACTTTATTTAGATAATAAAAATTTCCGTTAAGTTAACCACTTAATTTTCGAACTCAAACGGTACAACTCTTTTTTTCGCAGTTTTTCTCTGGGTGCACAGTGACAGATTTATTGTTAATTTAACATATTTAATTGTAGGGGAGGGAGGAAAGTTTTTACCTGGCTCCTGGCTTACTTCATGATTTCTATCTAGCCAAGCTACTAATAATGCTAGGTAATGTAAGTATTTAAAAAAAAAATGTTGAACCCCCACATATCCAAGTCAGGAGCTGCCACTGAGTACAAGTAATCAATAATTTATCGAAAGTTGCCAAGGTCCATTGGGGTCTGTAAAGTGGTGCTCTGAAGACAATATATTCTGGTGCAGCTCTTCCCATGTTAACATTTGGTGCTCCAGTCTAGCGGGATGCACTAATAAAGAAAAGCAATGCTAAAAAACTACAGAGGATACAAAGACTGATGGCAATCCGAATAATCAAAGATTAAAGGACAACATCTTACGAAGCCTCGTGTGTTTTGGCCAACAATGTACCAAGTAATCTAAAAATAAAAGAAACGTTATAGAAAGAAAAAAGTCAACCGATAGAAGAATTAGAAACGGCAGTAAACTTCACTCATTGGATTCACCCAGGAAAATTAGTGGAAATAAAAGAAGGCAACTCTCTGAAGATTATGAAATAGATATATATACCGACGGAGTAAAAATGGAGGCAATGTAGGATCAGGAATTACCATGATAAGTAAAGAGAACACAATAATTCAAGATGAAAAATATAGACTGCATTGCCGCTGCACAAATAATCAAGCCGAACAAAATGCCATTTTGAAAGTAATAGAATGGATTCAGAAGAATGTAACTGGTCTAATACATCAAAGAATTAACATACATAAGATAGTGGAGTAACGTTGTCTATGTTAAAAAATCCTGTAAAAGACTTACCAATAATAGAACAAATCAGATCTACACTGATAGAAATAAAGGAACAACACCATCCAGAAGTACATTTGACATGAATCAAAACACATGTTGGAATCTTCGGCAGCGAAAAAGCAGACCAACTTGCTAAACAAACATCCGAAGATATAAACTTACCTTAAACCTATAACAAGATACCACCTGTAACATTAAGCCGAAAAGTATACGAAGAAACACTGCCAAAATGGGAAGAAATCTGGCGAACTTCATCAAAAAAGAAAATAAAATAAGAATTTTTCAAGACTATAAAAATCAGACAAAATTGCCTAAGAATCTACTTAAAAAAGTTTAAAATAAAGGACAATGGCAGCTGCATTTGTGACAACGCCTCGCAACAAACTGTACATCACCTAATTTATGGCTGCAACCTACTAGAGAGGCAACGGAATGTTTTAATACAAGATTCGATAGCAAGGATTAAGGGATGGCCCTTAAACCCAAACCAACTTATACATAATAAAAATTCTCTGCAGATGTTTGGCAAGTTTATAAAGAATAATTGACTTTGAAAAGTTGTAAAACTTTATATTATAAACATTTATATTTATATATTTATGTAATTATTAATTATTAACTAATTTTGTATTTTGGATCAAACTTGATATTGTTAAGTAGTTGATTATTTTTCTAAATTTCTTGGAACATTTCATTTAACTAAGTTATTAATCTTAATTGTAAATAGAACGCTTCAAACTTACATTGATTTTAAACAACACATATAATGTATTAATTTGCGAGATATGTGGAAATAAACGCCCCTGGGTCCAGGGTTACTGGCCTGAGGAAAAAAAAGCATGCCAGATAGTCACTTGAATACCAGGTAACCAGGTAGTTACATTGTAGTTTAGAAGATGGCGCCAATAACTTTGAACAAACTGCAATAACTCTATAAAGTCGCGCTTCCGATTAACCCCATTTTCTTCAAATTTAAAATACTAGCAGCACTTTTAATGTACCTCGATATTATGCAGATAGTAGAACCGTATACTATACTCAAGTGGTACTTTATAGAAAAGATTAAGCATTGCTCCTCCCCTCCAAGAAACAAATATTTGAAATAAAAGTGATAAGCATTTCATAAATGCAAACTATATATATACGCACATATACAAAAAAAATTACAAATTGTTACGGTCGTACGAGCTTATGCCCCCTCCGGGATCGGTCGATATACAACCCAGAAATTTAATTGTAAATTAGTTTTAGGTTAGCGTAAGGAATAATGTTAAGGTAGTGTAAGAAGTAGAGATAAGTTAGTATAAGGCATAGGGTTAGGTTAGCATTAATCAATTTAGTCCAGGTTTAGATTAATAATTTAGTCAGTTAAGTTAAAATTTAGGAAGAAAATAATTTAGGAATTAGTGAAGGGTTAACGGTGAGAAGAGAACGGCCGAGAAGAGGACTGAAGAAGAGAAGGAGGGGTGGAATTGAGAGGAGAGAGAGGAAGGTTAGGACCGATAGCAGCAGAGAGAGGTTGCGCGAGAGCAACAGCACAATAGGCTAAAACGTCAGGTCGACGGATTTCCCGGCTGTCGGATAGTGTAACGACACCCCGAAGTGGATAGTGATAGCCGCTAGGAATACATTATAGCAAATACGTGAGAGAAGAAATATCAGTTGAGAAGGTCTCGACTTATGCAGTTAGAGAAGCCAGCAGAGAAACGATTAAAAAAATAGAAGAGGAATTGAGCAGTAGAAAAAGAAGAGTGAGGTTCAAGAAAGACGAAAACTATAAATAGTGTAAAAACGAGAGCAGAAATAGGAAATAGGTTAGGTAGGAGATATTTTTCTTTTTATATTATTTTAATAAGGTTTAATTTTAGTTCATTTCTTATTTCTTTGTAATATTTTTTTTATCTTTTCTTTTTATTTTCTTAAAAAAGTGTATTTGTTGATGTTGTTTAATTATATGTGTGCTTTTTGTAGAAAAATGTATTCTTATTAAACCCACGTGTTTGTTAGCTTCTATTAGCTGAAACACTAGTAGCAGTTGGAACTGTATAGCTGACACGAGTAGAGTGGCCGAGTGAGACTAGGTGTCAGGCTGCCAAGCAGTATATCACCAGATCGATTCCGGCGGGGCCAGTTTTTTTATTCTTTTTATTTTAGTTTTTTTTTCTACTTCCTCTTATTTCTTTTTTTTTTTTGCATTTTTCTTGCTTACATTAACTTTTTAATTTTTTTTCGTGTTTTTTTTTGAGTTGCACTTCATTTCTTCTTTTTTATTTCTTTTTCTTTTTTTGTCTCTTTCGTTCTTTTTTTTTCCCTCTTCCTCCTCCCTTTTTCTACCTTTTCTTTTCCTTTGGTTTCATTCCCCTTTTTATTTTTATTTCTATTTTGCTCCTTTTAATTTGCCTGTTTTTCCTTTCGCCCTCCTTTGATTTAGAATCCCCCCGTCTCCACTGTCCTAGCTGAGGTGATTTAGCTCCAGTTTGGGAGCTACTAAGCGGGAGAGTGTAACAAAATATATAATAATAATAATAATAATAATATGTATTTATTATTATTGCAGTAGAAGTTAATTTAAAGCAGTAAAGATACCGTCCGACTACATCAGTTTTCTCTGGCAGTTTTGAAACCGATTTAAATACAAAATAAAATTTAAAAAACACCAAGTTCGGTATTACCCAATATGAGACGTAACAAAAATTTGCTGAAGGGGAGAAGAAGAAAAAGAAGAAGAAACAGCTGACAGAGCGATGAATGGTTGTTAAAAAGGAAGGTTATATTAACCTGCCTACAGGCTGGCTCATAAACCCAGTCGTCTATATATATATATATATATATATAAGTTGTCTAATTGTGTACATTATGAGAAACAACCATGCGCCCCTATCGTCCGCCGCTCTAACTCATAGTACCACAGAGAGATGGGAGTAATCTCGATTAAAGTTTATTCCATAGCACTATATACATATCTAAATAGACGAATAATAATAAGAAGAAAGAGAGAAGATATTGTACTAGTAACAGAGTTTGAATCCAGGTGGACATGACACTAAATGTTCTTTAACTTTACCGATCTATCTCACAGCCAGCTAGATCTCTCTCTCTCTCTCTCAACCCGGGTTATATATAGAAATTTCATCTTCCCTTCTATCAACTACACTATTAAAAAACTAAAAATCCATTTAGTATACGTCTAACTACAGCAACAAAACAACACAAGAAAGAGAGAGAGGTATATACTTCATTAAACTTCCACTATTACCAACACACAAAAAACCAAAATATAACAATATTTCTCTCATCACTGTTGCCAACTGAAATATTTTAATATGAAAATATTCTAAAACCTGACGCATTACACACACACACACACACACACACACACACCACACACATACACAATTAATTGCGATAAATTATGTACTCATTATTCATCATCAAAATTTAGTTTTAGAATATATTCACCCCCTTTTACATTTAATAAGATGATGAGTTGAAGTGGAGAAACACGGCGCCATAATAGCTATCATACTGTTAATAGACTTAATTTTTATTGGAGATACGATAATTTAACTCTTCTCTTTGTAGAGGAATGTGCATGCGATCGTGTAAAATTTTCAAGACAAGTTTTGATTATGTGGATGGGTCCGCAATGCTGGATAGCATCTGTTATTTTATCCTTCGTAGCATGCATATTTCTTATATCCCTGACCAGTTTCGGATTGCATCCATCGTCAGAGCAAATTTATTAGGTTCGTATAGAGAGTTTACTTCAACACAATATTTCTGTTACACTCGACACTTCTTAGTTTGTCAAGTATGTATGGAGGTTATAAGGATATGTTTTTATGTGTGTGTGTGTGTGTGTTTAATGACAAAATTATATTTGACTACGTTTGATTTTCTCTATTATTTATTTTAAATATCATCTCCAATTTGCAGTTTGCTGCCAACCTTCTTACATATCAATTTACCTACATATTTTTTTGTATTACCTTGTCTGGATTTCAATTTTTTTATTATTTTTACACGCTTTTGACTATCCTAAAACTTTGCATTGCCTTTCTTCAAACTTTATAGATTCTCATTAGTATAGCATTCTCCTGAAATTTCTTATCCCCCCTCCCCCAATAAAATGACCTGATAAAAACTTAGCACCACTATTAAAATTTAGTTATAAAGTATCCTTCAAAACATGCTATTTATTATATCTAATGTCTAAACATAATTTATAATAATTCCATTGTGTCATTAAACACACACACATGGTAACATAACCTTATAACCTCCATACATACATCAACAAACCATCAAGAAACATTGTCGAGTGTAACAGAAACATTGCGTTGAAGTGAACACTCTACACGAGCCTAATAAATTTGCTTTGACGATGGATGAAAATCCGAAACCGGTTAGGTATATAAGAAATATACATGCTACGACGGATAAAATACCAGATACTAGATATGTTTTAAGGACGAAAAAATGTTTTTACCATACTATCTCTTTTACTGTGTATGCATGTGTGTGTGTGTGTTTTAAACAGCATATCACTGAGACCGGTAAATCGCTGGAACTGAAACTTGGTATTCCGTTTAGGGACTACCACCGCCGCATCTGACACGAAGATTTCTAGCAAAATCTATCAACCGGAACAGCGAATTTCTGAAGATTTTCTCGGATATCCCAATCTACCAACATGAATAACATTTATCATTTTCACAGCCTGCATTAAACACGTTTCTGTATGTGAGTGTGCTCACAATACAAATAGGGCCCTTAAACATTGACTGGAAATAACTGTACTATCAATTTGTATTCACTGTTACACCAACAAATGTCGAAAGAAAAAAAAATCTAATGTGAAACATTCACACAAATTCATCTCACTGCATTTTAAAAAGTTATGATTCATAAATTTTATTCAAACTTATAATTTGTACTAAATGTTTACTTGTCTTCAACTTTATATCAATTGGAGAGTCTATAATTAATAAAATGACTTCTTTGAGAAAAACATAGCAATTCTCGGGTTAAACTCATCTCACAGGGGGCAGGTAACAAGTGGACCAGGTATACACTCTAACCCTTGGGATTACCACCGGCTATTGTCTGACTAAGCAGTAAGTTCCTTTTTTACCTCCCCCCCTTTTGACATGATTTAAGGGACATTTTCAAAATTTCTTGATCATTCGTATCCCAGCACTTACTAAGTACATACAGATTCCATGAATAGAATTATAGAATTTCTGAAAAGTTTATCTAGCTGTGGCAAACATGTGGCAACAGTAGCAATCGCATAATTTTTAGTAACACACCATCTAATAAGTCAATTTATGGTACGTGTAAATTGTGGATCTGATCAAACCATCGTATTCAACGGTACGTAATTATATAAATTAATAAAAGCAATATGTTGTATCTTTTTTCTTTTTTTATTAAACTGACCAAACGTTTGACCTATTGCATAATACGGCAAAGTCATCTTTCTGTAATCATGGAATGTACACTTTGACAGATTTTTAATTTACTTATTTTTCATTTTGTTTCTTTTTGTTTCCCAGGCGTTGGCAAAGAACCAGTTTATCGCTGTCGGAACCGAAATTGCCGAAAAAAGTTTTTTTGAGAACGAATTCTGTGCTCAATTTAGTAAAAGTGCTATTGGACAAGATAATCCTAGTGTTAGTGGGCTGGATACTCAAGTATCCTCGGAATACTCTAGTTAGGGAAACGGGATTATCCATAATACCGTAACAAAAATTCTAGATATTTTTCGGAATTTAATTTTAAATTGGCTGATTGAGAACAGCGAAAAGATTGGGGGGATAAAAGAGATGCCACAACTTTACGAAGGGTGTGGCCGAAAACATTAAACGGGGAACTACCGTGATCACAGTAGCTGGAGGATAGCTGGAGTTTAGATTCGTTAGGGTCTCACCTTTTTAAGGTAAACCACTCCTTAAATTTGGTGAGCCCGCGAGATAAAATGGTTCATACCCAAAGTATAAAATCCCACTGGTCGAAAATAAAAAGAGACATGAGGAGACGAATTGGCCGCATGTGTACTACTAAGTTCAAAACTTACTTAGAGGACGTTTGGAGAAGTAGGTTTTCTACAAATGAAGGGTTGTTTAAGGATGCCTAGAAGTATTTTTATAAGTAGTTATTAGTAGTTTATTCCTTTAATAGTTAGTACATGATAGGTTTAGTTTTTTTTGACAATGCTTTTTAGGCCAACAAATTTATTTTATTGTGGATATTTCTTATATAACATGTATTCCAATTTAATGTTTTTGGTATTCAACACAGCAACATAGACCAACCAACAAGATTAGTCTGAAATCCAAATGAGTGTTTGAACTTTTTCCTGTGATTTGACAACATATTAATTTTCATAATAATTCTGATCCATTAGGAAATAAAATATTTGAAAATCCTATCTTATAGTTTCCTTCTTTGATTTAGAAATTACAAAATGTCCCTGGAATTTTGGCAACATATTTAAGCCATGTGATAGGGGGCAACTCTTCATAACAGGTGCCTGCTACTACAGCTACAAGCAAACCGTTTCAAACAATAGCCACCCTTACTTTTATTACCCTAATTTAATCTTTTTTACTGTCCCCTCTGAGATGAGTTTCACCCCAATTCTCTTCTCCAAAAAACTTTTTAAATGAACTAGTTGGGAAAAAGTTTTAAAAAAGTGACAGGTCTCTGTATTCATCGTGAGTACTACAAATTTAATGAAATCTGTCGGTGTTTTTTTGGACAAAATTGCAGAGAACTGAAAAACGCGTTCAGTAAAAACGCCAGAAACTTGGAATTTTGTCAACATATTTAACTCTAATTAATATTAAATAGTTGACGGAATTGCATAATAAAAAAGTAAAAAAATATCACCTTAGAAGAAGACAACCCCAACCCTCACCCACAAGCCATCTTAAATGTATTTTTCTGGGGAAACGTTTCAAATAAAAGTTGTAGCTCTTTAAATGTGTAGTTGTAATTATACTGTTTAACGAAACGAGCCGTTTTCGAGAATACTTACTGCAAAAAAACTGAAAAATCCATTCAGTAAAGTGGAGGATTCAGTTGAGGAATTTTGAGAAATAGCTTGCTGTCGGATCCCATGGTGATACCCAAATGGAATATTCAAGTTTGAAATTTCGGCGATTTTCTTTTATTACACACGAACGGACCATTTTCTAAACACCACTCCTTTGGGTTCAGGTTAGGGTATGTTTCCGGTGAATACTCAATATCGCAAATTTGTCACAATTACAATAATCCCTCTAACTGCACTTGCAGAAAGTAAAATAGTTCAGTTTCACTTGTAAGTTGAAAAATGTTGATTAAACGGTGGACTTATTCATAATGGCTGCTGAAATAATTATGCAAAGTATCCAGAAGCTATAAAAAGGTTTTCTGACAGGAAAAAAAACGGGAACAGATAAACGAAACGATTTCAGGAAAGGCTTTTTATTGATGAACTGGAGGGGACAACAAGGTGAAGACTAGAAGAGATAGAAGCAGATTGTAGAGGAGAAAGATCTACGCATCATGGGACAAGAGTTGGCAGAAAGTTATTGCCCATGAAAACAGAAGAGCAGGTAACTAATTGATGCTAGTTTCACTAGCCAAACGACGCTTCACAATCTTGCTAAAAAAAAGTTTTAAAATTCTATCATAGTTTTGAGTTTTTAACACAAATTATGTTTACATATAATTGATACAGAAACGCAGAAAATGGAAGACTTTTCAAAAATTTTGCACTATTACAATGTTTACAGCTGTACACCAACAAGGATCCTGGCTGTGAATGAGAGAGGTAATCCATGGCCGACATAATGAATATAATTAGCACATGCTACGTGCGTATCTACATACAAATATAAGAATGTATGTTCCAGTCACTCTAATTACGTCCTCCAAGGATCATTATTTCTTATATTTAATATGCCGTATATTGACTCCATCATCCAGAAAGCAAACATATTTATTAGTTTCTCTTATAGCGATAAGAGTAAGTATTGAGATCGTGTCAAATTTTAGAAAAGTAAATTTTTCCCGGAAATAGCAGAAGCGGAAGTACCATTGTAGCTTACGATTTTTCTCGCTCCTTGAAAACCGCTCCAACATTGACTTTTTGTAAACATCGCATACTTTTTTTTTTTTAATATTTGCAACAGGTGAATACCCAACGCATACTATTTCAGAGTATTTGCGACAGGTAACCGATACCGCAGCGAATCCCAAACGATATCAAGTCCGCATATGAGCTGGGAGACCATACTCCACGCCAAGAAATCGTCGCAGATGAAAAAGCGACATCTTGGGGAGGGGTTCCGAACCTGGCCGTCACTACTCGGTCCAGGTCGATGTTGTCGGCATAGTACTTTATTTTGCTTTTATGTGCAACATCCAATGGTCGTGCACCACCGACAATTTGGGCGTCTAGTACCAGAGTGCCGCGCCGTCCATGTGCAATGATGTCAGGCTTTCGGAGGCCTTCTGCAGTTTTCAATTGTGGCTCTTGCTCGACATTCCATCCAGCAGCTTTTAAAGCCGAGGCAAGAGTGTTGCAAACAGCGTTATGTCGTAGTATCCGACCCCCATGGGTGCGGAAACAACGCTGTATAATGTGCGCAGAAACTTCGTCCTCAGGGCAGCCTGCTCTGCACGAGACCGATTGTGCGTCTCCTCTCCTTCCTCTTGTCGTTCTAACTCGGCCAGGCAATGAGTTGATCCAAACATGCACGTGTTGGATGTAATCGCGTCCTGGGATTCCATACGATCCAGCTGCAATCCATCTTGTTGAGCTCTTCGTTTTGGAGCATTCTTTGAGTTCATACCCATCAACTGAGGCGTAGAGTCTGAGTGTCCAGTATCCCTTTCGATTGGGCCGAGGCCCATCGAGCGGAATTGCCAGACGTTGCAACATACGACTTGCCCAGTTGATTTTGTGTTGTACTCGGCGCGAACGCCAAGCAGCACACGCAGCTGGGTAGTTTGATGTTTGCAGCTTGTTCAGCCTTTTAAAAGTGAGCTCAGAAATCATGGTCCTCAGTGAGGGGATTCCGAGCCCACCATCTTTTGCTCGCGCGTGGAAAAATCCAAGTCTAACATCTTTGGGAAGCCGAAGCCACCCACGAACACTTTTTCAGATCTGCCTGTCAAGCTGGAGAAGTCTGCCGTCAGTTACATTTCCAAGTACCAGGCCGTGAACAAACCGCGGGATGAAATATGTCCTGAGGACCTCGAGACGCTGCTGGGGTTTCAATGGCGCTTTGGAAAGATTTCCTAGCGCAGCAGAAACGTCCAGCTCTAGCGAAGGGCTCCCTTCGGATCAAAATCGACCCCGAGATATCTCCATTGAGATAGAGATGTGGATTGTTCTAATACTGAACCCCCAATTGAAAACTGGGGATCAGTAACGACCTTTAACTTCTTAGAATGGCCATCAGGGACAAAGGGCATTTGTCTGGGTTTAGATGTAAACCTAGTCTGGCTGCTGCTGCCTTAATCCTTTTGAGGGCTGTGCTCATGCCCACCCTCGACGATGTGACGACGACTAGGTCATCAGCAAAGCCGAGGCACGACACTCGCTCACCCTCTAAGGAGAAGCCAACCTCTTCCGGAATTGCCGCAAGGACCTCATCCATCGCCAGATTAAAAATCAATGGCGATAGCGGGTCTCCCTGCCGGACGCCCCTTCGGAGGTTGACAACCTTTCCGGGTTTACCCCTGACTAAAAAACAAGTGGTGGCTTCCCTATAACTGCTCATCACGTAGTCTATAAACATTTCGGGAAAGCCGCGACTTCTCAGTATCCTCTCGATTGCCCCATGATCCAGACTATCCAACGCCTTCATAATATCCAGCGACACTAGGTGAACCTGCCTTAAAGGATATCTCGCTGCAGATAGGAGTGTGTCGAGGATAACTAAGTTTTCCGCGACCCCATCTACCGAGATAAACGCTCGCTGACGCGAGTCAAAAAGGTTCAGGCTACTTATCCCAGCTGCCAGAATCTTATGGAGGTGCCTTACGACTACCGACGTGACCGAAATCGGTCGGTAGCCCCCCGGTGATTGGGGTAAGTCTGTCTTAGGGAGAAAAATCGTACGAGAGGAACATAAGGCCTCGGTAATTTTCCCTGTAGTAAGACCACGTTGAAAAATAAAGCCTGTAGCTCTGGAGGAACCGCATTCCATTTCCGAGCCGTGAGTTGATCAGGCCCGGCTGCAGAGCGAACCGACACACGCCATATGCTAACATCGTGAGTATCGATGGGCCCACAGAGCACTTGTTCGGAGATTGGACTACTGACACTCGTAAGAGAGCAGCCGTCATGGTCAACTCCGGACGGACTCTGCATTAGCGGTGCCCCGTATTTATCAATTTGATTGATATCATGGGCAACGCGTTTGGATGTACCATCGAGAACCTCACGCGCAGCTCTGGCTCGATTGCGTCTCCACAAGGTTTGCGTATGCGCATATGCGATCCTTCTTTGCTTTCGCTTTGACGTTCGCGTCCGCTTATGTTTTCGCTTACAGGATTTCCCACGAAATTGCTCCATGCTAGCTTCTGGGAAGCAGGACCGCAACCAATCTACCAATCCATCACTGACATCAAACCCTTCGAGAGCCCGCACCGCCAAGCTACGAAGCTTTTCGGCATGGAATCCCTCTCCGGGGACGGCAGTTTGCGGTAGCAGATTATCGGAGATATAAGAACGTATGTCTCCTACTGCTGAAGGATTGGCATTGTTGGAGGGACCCTGATTTTCCTCAGAAGAGGAGCAGCTGGTCAGAGAAGGAGACGAACAGACCTCCTCACCAGAGTCGTTGGGAGATGTATGCGAAGAAGCGGCATGCGATCTTAGTTCGCGTAGCGCATCCTCAACTAAGGCTTTATAATCGGCCCGGCGTCGAACGCCTTTAACCGATTCAAGCGATCTTTGTGGGAAGAGCGGAAGAAGCTTTTGATTGATAAATTTCTCTCCATTAAGGATAGCTTCCGCCTCACTTGTTGCCATTAAACTCAACTCCTCCGTACTCCATCTGACTTTGACAGCAGGGATCTGCACATCTCGGTCATATTCGGCACGGTGAGCTTTCTGGCGATGTACGCCTAAACCCCTTCTCGTGGAGAAGGTTCTGTCACACTCAGGACAAACAACCGATGACTCCGCCGCGGACGACGGGCCAGCGGGAGCTCCCGGGTGCAAAACGGCAGGTCGTTCTGCAGTGGCAGGACGAGATATATCGTTTCTTTCATCATTGAAGCCTGCCTCGTCGAGGGAGTGTGGGCTGGCAACCCAACACCCCCGTAAGGTCCCTCCGCCTTTGGTTACCCCTCTCCTCTTATACCTCTTATACTACTTACATATAGGTAACCCTAATCACTCTGACTTGAAACTGATTTTTGAAAAGTGGTGGAAAGTGGCAAATTCCCTTTACAACCCCCCTCAGTAAAAGTCCGGCTAAAATACTTCTAAATAAATAATTTAAATATAATTGGGAACTCGTAATACCAGTATAAAAAATAATGAACCAAACTATGTCAACTGTAAAGAAAGAAAATCATTTGTGTGTGTTTCACACTATATTTTCCAACTAAAAAACTAAATAATGATGTAACTTTTGGAATAAATAATAATGAAATAATGACTATATTAATAAGAACTAATGCAAAAATGTGTATGCTTGAAAGATGCTTGTGTATCATTTAAACAAATGGAATAGTTAGGCAAGATAATTAAGCGGTGTTCGTCAGAGGAGTGCCAAGATGGTGAATCATCCACAGCTAAACCAATCCGTTCACCTAAGAGATCCGGGTTCCCAATGAACTACTATGTTTTTGTTGGGACTAAACTTACAAACACTTAAGGAGATCGCCCAAAAATTATTCAATATATTATATATGAATTTGTGATCACCGGAAAATATACACGTTGTATTAAATGGTATCATATGTGCATTGGTAACTTTGAAGTTTGCCGCAACTAAGAAAAATACAATACTTCCTCTAACCAGGAAACAGAAAGTAAAAATAATCTGGTGTGAAATACTCACACAATGACAAATTTTCTTTAAACATTAAGTTTGCTCATTTGTCTTAATGTAGAGATGGTGTGAGGACAAGTACCTACCTCGGCGGATAGTAGAAATGATTACATTGTAGCCCAGAAGTAAATGCCAATAACTGAACCAACATCATATAACATTTGAATTTAACGCCATATATCCACAGAACTTTCTATGCAAAATCAATTTTTTCTGAAAAAGGTTTCAAATAAAAATAAATGATTTTTATCTATACTGTAAGCTTAAAATATTAAGCTTACTGTATCGGAGTTTTCTCGCAAATGACTATTACAGTTCCCTTAACGACTTATCTTTTAAGCTAAATACATGGACAAAAATCTATAATTTATATTTGAAACAGTTTTCAGAAAAAATTGATTTTAGAAAGTAGTGGGGATATTGTGGCGTCCAATTGGTTCAAATATAAGTGAACGGTACTGGATATTATTGACATTAGAAGAAATTAAGTTGGTCAATTGGTGCAAATATAAGTGAACGGTACCGGATATTGTGGCGTCCAATTGCTTCAAATATAAGTTAACGGTACCGGATATTGTGGCGTCAATTGGTGCAAATATAAGTGAACGGTACTGGATATTGTGGCGTCCAATTGGTGCAAATATAAGTGAACCGTACCGGATATTGTGGCGCCCATTGGTTCAAATATAAGGTGTTCGAAAAAGTTATATAAAGTCCCACTTCCCATTGACAAATTTTGAATGAAACTTGACTGCACCATAGAGATCACGGTACTACTGATATGAAGTGCTGGGGTACCTGAATGGAATATCAAGTTTAAACTACCTGCAGCACCTCCAGCAGGTTTTGAAGATAAAAACTCAATTTCGAAAATTTGACATCATCGCAAGACTTCTTCTTTCTACACCAATTACAGAAAGTAAATAAACAAACAAATCTGATTGTGTTCAAGAAAACAAAAGTCTCTATTCCTACCTTATTTAGTGAAGCAATTGGTAAAGATCGTCTGCTGATATTGATTTCTCTTTGTAAACATTCCATTGTAGTAATCTCGGTGAAGGCAGCCTGTCTGAGCGTGGAACAAGTCTTCTGTACTTGTTCAATACACGGTGAAAATGCACAGAACCTTCCACCTAGTAACATAACATTACATGTAACATCATAATAACATAAACTTACAGTGTTAGTTACAACCATAATAAATAACTTATAACTAAAAAGAAGAAACGGAAGACATATGGGCGAGGTGTAAAGAATTCCCTCGGGCGGCCGATCTATAGCAACTGAGTGGCAGCCTGCTCTATGGAAGTATACATGGCGGCAGGCTATGCTGTTGTTGGGAAAAAATAAATAAATAGAAAGTGAAAAACAAATTCCCGCTCCAGAAGAAGAAGAAATAAAGTAAGCACAAATATTGCCTTCACCACCTTGTCTTCACTTTACAAATATGTCTGTAAGTCTGTTCATATTTTATAACGTGTATGTATATATATATATATATATATATTATAGTAGTTTCTTTGTGCGCTAGTCTTCAATATGTTTTCAACTATACTTTCCAATAGTAACTGTCCCATCTATTTCATTCACAGTTAGTTCTGGGGTGGCGTTTAAATAAATCAAAACAATAAAGCACATAGGTTAAAGTCTAGCGTCTCTAAATTGTACGATGACATATTTTGGTATTATAAATAACTACTTTCTGTTATTGGAATTCGCAGTTCAAATCTGACAAATATTCTTCACACCTAACATTTATTCCCATGCAAGTAGAGGAGTTCCCTCTCCCACGATAGTGGTTATTGCGCTGACAAATAATAAACCTCTAAAAAAGAAGCAGGTATTAAAAAAGTTATTCTTTTAATTCATTAAAGGAAGAAGTCCTTCAGTATTTAGTATGATGGAATTATGCTACTAATCACTTCTGCCAACAACTCCACTGGGACCATACTTCTGATATGTATTGTGCATCTGACATCCTCGCAGTCACGACGTCCTCCACATATACCTGTTTAAAACAGCAAACTGCCTCCTATTCCCAAGGATAAAGCACCTTCTGAGCCTTCTGCAGACGTCTCAAACCATTAGTTTTAATGAAGAAGTTTCGGGCAATTCAACAGACTTAAGAAATCCAGAAGAATTTACAAAGACAAAAGTTTAAGCTCACCAGTCTACAGTATCAAGAAATTATCTCCGGCTAACGGTCCCGCAATGTCACTCTCCTTAAACCTTCTTCATCTCACAATTCTTACTTTTATTTTATAACGTCACCATCGCCAGCGCCATTCTGCTCGACTCACGAGGATGGTAGTGGCTCTTCTAGAAGGCTGGACCATTGTTTATCTTCTGCTTATCATTGTTTAGCTTCTGAACCATTGTTTATCTTGGTAGAAATGGCAACTTTTAACGGTATTTGTTGTGGTGGTGTTAGTGAAGCTAAGTCTCTGTACGAGTCTGTGTTGACACACTGTCTGAAGAACGCATCCTGAAGATGGGCGAACGCCCGAAACCGGTCGATGACCACAAAATGAAGCAGGCTACCACGGAAAATGTCTCTGATTTTAACGGTATATTTGAGGCGGAACTTAATGATGCGTTTAGGTGAGATGATGGACAATGGCGGTTATGAGTGTGGCTTCAGTGCTCCCTGTCGAGCCAACACATCGGCCTGTTCGTTGCCGTAGGGGATGAAGCCGGGTGCCCACCCGGGGCACCCACTGAAGGACCTCTATCAGTTCCCGGACATCAATGACATTCATGACTAGTAAGAGCTCTAATAGCGACTTGCGAATCCACCAAAAACATAGCAAGTGATGAGGTGTAAATCCGCAAGATTGTCAAGAGCTGAAACAAATAGCCTTAACTTTCCCCTTAAATTTCGTAGAAACGTCTGCGAATAGGAGAAGACAGCGAAAAATTCTAGCAATACAACCGGCTCCAGCGTTGCTATTAGCCAAACGTGCCGAACTTCAGTCAAAGCAGCGCCCACAAGCAGCTACTCATCTGTAGGGTATCCGTATGGATCGTTTCTAGCGCCTACACTCTCAGTTTCCAGGATCACGTCTCATAATTTTCCGTAATAAGTAAAACTTTTAGTAAAGCACGAACCTCTTTTCTTTAACCCTCATCACTACATGATCAAGGCTCATATCCACTCTTCTAAAAGTTTCAAGGGTATGAACTATCACGAAGAACGTGGGATTGGACAAGCTCAAGATCTCTCGCCAAGGGAGCTACATATTAATTAAACACCGCTGTTCTATTGAAGATGAGCAAATCATTGCTGAGACTTTAGGAAACATTCTCACCACTTATTTTTAATGCAAAATTACCTTCAAACTTGAAATTTTGAAGGAATGTCAAGTCTGGCCTTGGCATTACTTATTAATAGGTGGTGGCCATTATAGCTGTTGTTTTTTTTATTATTTAATGTTTATCTAAATGGACTACTTTTAAAGCAGCGCCCTCCATCGCCACCAATAAAACTTTATGGGCAGATTGAAAGTACGCCTAACTAGTGATTTCCCAAAACCCTTCAAACTAACTTTGCCGGAAAAATGATTCAAATAAGAGATATTGGCTTAAGTAAGTGTAAGAAAGTCTTTGGAGCCGTTTTCGATACCAAAACACTCAGCAAGGTATTGCTTTAAAGTTGCGTTCCAGCTAACCCATTTTCTTCAAGCTTATAATTGCAGTAATTCATTTAATGTACCTTAATAATATTGTACTGGTAGACCTGTTTATTGAACTGAAGTGACATTTCTGAGCAGCTCGCCCCATCGAAATAAATCATTTGTCTGGAAAAATTATTCAAACAAAAGTGAAAGATCTATGTGTCTAATTAATATTAGGATAATTCAAGAAAATCGAAGGAGTCATTTTCGAGAAAATCGTGAATAACTTAAAAAAAGCCAGCACATTTTCGACGGGAACCTTTGTGTGAGATGTGTTATTGGAACCTAAACGGTATATCAAATTTTAGTTGCCTGTTTTTTTTCATTTGTGAGATATTTTATTCTAAACAAGGGCACATTCACTAAACATGGACACATTCACAAGACGATTCATTAAACAAAGTTTTCGAACTCAGTGGATCTGAAAACAAACATTTCTGGTGAAAAACTCGATTTCGGTAAGGTGGTATGTAATACTTCCATTCACTGAGTACTAAGAGAAGGTAAAAAATGCAAGCAGTTTACAATATAAACCCTTCACGCCACTATGTTAATAAATTTATATCAGATTTTAAGAAAAGACATATTTATATAATAAGCGAACAAGCGATGTCTTATCAAAGCGAAAATATCAAATTAAGGAGCGTGAAATTAACACAAACAAAACTTCACGGTGGTACCAAATGGTCCACACACACTTATAAATGATACAGGCGTGTAAGTTTGATGGAGTGTTAGGATATATTTTTTATTTTATATTTTGAAAGTTGGTAGAATGTAAATCAACGTTATACAGACTGATGCAGACCTGTTGGCAGCTAATTCACCCTCCCTTACCCCTCTCCTCGCTTCCTCATAATTCTTAATATATATCCATACATGAAGGAAATCAATCAATATCTCTTTTCAATCTGAAAATTAATATTTTTCACACAAGAGTTTAAACTATATACATATTTTTTTTTATATTGACCACTCTGATATAATTTAGAAAAAAATATCCCTCACCTTAAGTAAAGATAGACCAAAGTGCTCTTTAATAGTGGTTATAATCCGGTGCTCCAAAGCTTTATAATCCGGTCGTGTGAATAGATTAAACAAAATCGGGATTCATCTGTGAAAATAACAACTCTCTCACTGATCCTGCGTCTCCATGGAGATACTGATTCGCAAAAAGCCGCATCTTTCTACCCTGGTTGCTTTGCCAGCAGTAAAAGATCCGATGCTGGATGCGCTGATATAAAATTTAACTCCCAAGTTCTTCTTTGGACTCATCCATACATAGTACACCGTATAAAATTGATCCAATCGGTTAAAAATGTCGCTATCACAATGTGGAGGAGAGCATGACGAAATGGTCATATCTACAAACGTACATTTAATTTGACACTTTCTTTCCTTTTACATCCAAGAGCGCTAATAGCTGGAGGCCGTCATGTATCATGAAGAGCGCCCTCCGAGAGAATCCGCATTCTATCGGACAATCACTTAAGCATCCGGTCGAGCGATATCATCTCTACTTTGAAACCAATTTTGTAAATTAACATTAAAACTTCCAATTTGGAAAAACTAAATTTAAACTGTCGTAGACAAGAAGTACAATTGTTGTTGAATCAATAAAGTATACGATTTCTACTAGTCGCACTTTAGCCAACCAGCCAATTAACCTCATTAGTATCAATAGTTCAAAAATAACACATAAATGTAATACAAACATTAAACGAAATGGAATTCTCATATTTACTTTTGGTCCAAGCAAAATTAATGTTTAACAAAAATAACCAGAAAAAACTTGTTTCCGGCCTTTTTGCTGGCAAGGTTACATCACTTCACAGAAGATACTGTCTCTGGGACGAAGCTAAAATGCTGATGATATCTTAGGAAATTATATCTCATTTTCAGCGTCAATATTTATTTAACACTGCAAAATTGCGTTTAAATAAGTCTCCAATTTCAAAATTATTCAGCCCTTGCTGGTTATTCTATACACGAAATGTATAGTCTACAACCTGTCAAGGAATATCTTGGGTTCAAGAGTGAACGGAGGAATTTATCCTTTACCTGGTACCTATATATATATATATATTTCTTAAAAAATACGCAAAGATATTTACTAGAAAGTTGCGTGCCAGGTGAGCATACTGTCTTACAGATAATAATAATTCATATGAGGTAGAAAAATTCCCTCATAACTATGATATGTAATGGTGACGTGCATGACGTATAAGATTGATTTACAGAGGAACGTGTGCCCAGCGCCATAGCCTCCTAGATCTCTCACATCCAATCTGAACCTTGGGCAGGAGAGAGTTTAATGATTTAACATATGTAAAATATGTCAAAATTAATTCCTCAAAGAAAAAATAAATAAAAGCCAAGTCTGTAATTATGTGGTTTGATTGCTAACTGTTAAAAAAAAGAAAAAAAAAGCTAAAAATGTCTAATTTTATTAATGATAATTGATTATAAATTCAATCAGCTGTTATTAATGATGAGCTGTTATACTCTGAAGTATTACTTTTTTTATGTCATGTGCTATATTGATATTTTTTTTTTTAAACTTCCCTTCTTGACTTAACTATGCTGTTAAGTTGTTGAAGTATTATTAGTGAATTAGTTAAACCTGCCATGTAAATGGTAGGACAACAGTTCTACTGAACTGAAGATTACTACTGTAATCTTGCCAAACACCAATCTGAAACGTGTTCATAGATAAAACAAAAATTAAAGAGCAAAATTTGACCGCTTCACAAGTTCAAAATTGCCATAAATAAATCAAATTTTTCTCACCAGCTTTCTTCAATAAAATTTTAATCCACGTACTTCTAATTGACAAATTTTCTCTGGTCTTCGAATGTTTTTCTAACCTTCAATATCACAGATAGATGAACGTTCCGTTATTATAAAATGAAACTTCTTAGCGTGTCATGCCTAAGTACCCACCTAATACCGCTTTACACGGGAAAAAAGCTTTAAACAAATAATTAATTAGTAGAGCATAGTTAATTAATTATAAATTTTACACTGTCTAGTTTCATTCATCCCCGGAAAACTGAAAATATGAAATCAGAAAGTTGCACTTCTAGTCACCAGATCTTCTTCAAAATTCTCATTAACATTTCTTAAGCTAAATAAAACTACGGTTCTCAACCGTTAGATTCTGAGTCTTCAGAAAATTTCGAGGGGCCCACAGGTGAAAATCGCGTAAATGGGAGGCCATGGCACAAGGCTAGCGAGCCGTATAAAGAAGCAAGCGCCCTACTGTGTACCCGGGCAGAAGGGTGTAGAGGGCAATGAGCGGACAGACGAGTAGGCTAAGGTAGGATCCGTATTATCGACTATGGTCCCCAGCCAGTCACTAAGCAATTCTGCGACAGAGAAACCTATGTTAAAGGATGGAGGAAAAGGGGGAATTGGAGAAGCACTGGAGGTACACGGAAAAGTATGAGACAGGAAGACTTAAAGTATATCCTCTTCCTGAATACGGTTTTCTCCTAATGTTGAGACAAGTTTTGGAAGTCAGTTAGTCACACAAAATATGCAGAGTCTAGCCCTTTGTGTCAGAATTGTGACGATGGAATTATGGAACTGCTTTATCTAGGCCAGTGTTCCGGTTTCGCCAATACTATGTTCAACATATTTTGGAGGGCAACGATCTCAAGGGAAAAATGAGGGAATTTGGGATAAATGATATGTTAAGATATTGTATCAGACCGGTAGATTGCTTCTTAGTTTTTTTGTTTAATTTGTGGGGTGGGCAAGCTCAGGTTCCACAACTACATACATACATCCATGGCTCAACAACCCACAAGTGAGTCCTGGCCTCCGCAATAAGTCTTCGCCAAACATCCCTCTCTTGGGCAGTTCTCCTTCAGTTCCTCGCACGAGCAATGCAGCTGTATCCCTAGCAACTCCATCTTCCCATCTTAACCGTGGTCTTCCGATTACTCTCTTTCTCCATATAACTATTGAATATCATATGTGGTGGCTCCAAGTCCACCTGACTGCGTGACCAGCCCATCTCAAACGACCTAACTTGATTTCCTGGGCGAAGTGGGCACCACCATACAGTTCGTACAGCTCTTTATTAGTTACCTCCTCCACTGGTCGCCTAATTTAATTGAGTCATCTATTTTTCGAAGAATTTTTCTTTCAAAAATTAGGTATGACTATTCATCATTTTTGGTCAGAACCCATATTTCTTATGCGTACGTAAGAACTGGTCGAACAAGGGTTTTATATAGCCTAATCTTAGCAGTCCCGGAGAGAAGCTTCTGCATTGTTTATACAAGCCATAATAACATTTATTAGCCACCATGATTCTTTTCTTTGCTTCCTGGGATATAACGTTAATTGAATTCACTCGAGAATCCAGAATTCAGATACTTTTTAAATACATATGGACCAATAAAGATATTCGGACCTGGTTCACCTTGGCCTGCTACACACATATACTTGGTCTTGTCTGAATTAATCCGGAGACCCATCCTCTCTGCTTCCTTTTCCAAGGCGATAAAAGCCTCCTTTAAAGCCGTGAATGACCTGGCCTTCTTTTCGAGTATTCCAAGCCAGCGAATTTCTTGAATAGCGGCTATGTCAATTTTAAAATGAATAGCAGTTATAAAATACCAAATCTATAAAGAGATAGGGCATTCTAAGTTCCGAGCCTAAAATCGTTTTTTCCTTAAGTCCCGTCCGGCTTTAATTTTATTTGTTGGTTACGTAATATTATTGTTTTTGCAAAGGCGGCTCGTTAGCCCTCCGTTCAACCCCCAACCTGGAGGGCCAGATCATTTGGCTTCGGAGTTTCTCTCTCCTAGGTTAGCTGCTTGCTTTACAGCTACGGATCCTAACCCGCCCCTGGTTTCTTTTCGGAGATATCCTTCCCTTAGCTTTAGGGAACTAACCCCTAACCAAGCAAGACAGCGCGGGGAAGCGCTTTTATTAATGACGGCGCTGACTCGCTATTTCCGGTACCTTCCTAGGGTATTTGTGGCATTTATAGAGATAAACCTCCCACGAAAAATCTCTCCACATCGTGATAGTACCGCCGCCTCTGTCCGGAATTGCTTATTGGGGGAACCCCTTATTCGCAGCTAAACTACATATCTGCCGGCCGTTCCGCCATCCGCAACCTGCGGACCCGCCCAGTAGCTGAGACACGCTCTGGGGGTTCCACAACTATGGGCGTTAATAATAATAAAGCAAAGTGTTGCATAGAATATTTTGCAGTGAATCACACCTAAGGCAAAACATATCCAAAAAATCCCAGACTGGAATCGGGTCAAGTTTTTTTTAAAAGCATTTCATTAGTGGGAGCCAACATGCATCTCATCACCATGTATTTATGTTGTGTCCAATAAACGAGTGAAAATTCCAACTTCGAACAAAATTATACTTCTTTAATTGCAGAAACCGAAAGTGACTATTTCACATCAAATGTTCACAATTTTATAAAATGTAAATTTGAATCAAAGAGAAGCGGAGTAATATAATTTCATGCAAAGCTTTGAGCTGGATAGAGTTTCATACGTAAGTGCACAATATCTTTTACAATTGCCAACATAACCTTTTTTCACTAAATTCTCATGGACACGCTAGTGATCACCATTCCATTATGCAGCTTGTTTACATGAAGTAGCCAATCGTTATAAATTGTTACAGTCATCAAATCATTAAAATGTGTTAACAGCGTTGTTGTAATGCAAATGGTCTAACCAAGAGGAAATTATTTGATATTGGCAACGCTATAATTACTAGCTGTTGAGTTAGTAAGTTAACAAGTAATATGGAGGAACTCGCCACCAGCGCTGCCAAAATATTGTGCCAGGTTTTCGTTAACATTTTTTTTTCGATATAATCATCTTTCAATTTTTTTATTTCACTATTATTTTGACCTAATATGATTACAAAATAATCGATTATAATGAGCGGTGTTGGGAATTTCTATTATTTGTAATATTTTCAATTCAAATATATTGTAATAAAACCGTATATAAAACCATAAACGCTTATCTTGTTTGTAATTTTGTACTGATGGCTAATTCAGTCATTTTACTGAGATTTCATGTCTATGATGGGCTGACACTTTCTGGAACACCATTGATACTTTTGAAACCTCATAAATTAACGTGATTTCTAGAAGTAATAGATTTCGCCATTAAACTTGCTTATGTCGCAAATAAATTAGACGTCAATGCACTCACTGAAATTATCATTGAAGATTTTATCATTTTATGTTAAGAATTATGACATTCATTATTTTCTCTTACTTCGGATAACAGGAAGTATTGCGACAAATTTTCAAAATTGAGTTTTCACCGGAAATACATGTTTCGAGGTGTCCATAGTAGGAATACAATGTTTTTGGTGAATGGTCTGTATGTAGTTTATCTTTGGTGTGTGTGGGTGTGAACAAAATAAGTCACAAATGGAAAATCGCAGCCCAAACTTAATGTCTGCCTGGATACTAACTACCACCGCATCTGATACCATGGTTCCGGCAAAATCCACCAACCGCAAGTGCGACTTCGCAGAATAGTTTTTTTTTCACAATTTTCACTAAAATGGCTTCAACAATTCATTGAAACATCTTATACTGTCTACACACACATAAATACTAATCACTTTTATTTGTAGCATTTTTCTGGAAAAATTGTTTTAAGGGGGAGTTCTGAGGAATGTGTGCATTAAATTGCAAATTTTACATAGGTTTGTTCGAGCTGTCTCTTAGGACATGATATTATCACTTTAACTACTACCTGCCTTGGATAGATAAGTGTAGTCCCCCCCAACTGTATATTTACTACGTTAAGGGGGGGGGGGAGCTAAGTAAAAATATCCAAGTTTAAAGAAAAATTTGTCAATAACTGTGAATTAACTGCAGAAAGAGTGAGTTGTGTGAGTGTTTCACACCAGATTGTTGTTACTTTCTCTAACTGCAGTAAGCAGGAAGTATTGCAATCCTGTCAAATTTTAGAAACTGAATTTCACAAGTAATAAATATTTTGAGGTCCTCTGAGTCTGCAAAAATTGTTTTCAGAAATTGGTCTGTATTTGATGTAATTGGTGTGCCTCTGTCTGACGGTGTTTGGTCGGCATAACTCAAAAACGGAAAGTCGAAGAAACTTCAAACAATATTTCATTTAAGCCCATCAGTGAACCTGACAATAAGATTTTGGTTAAAATTGGTTAACCGGAAGTACCACTTTACTGAATGGATTTTTTTATTTTTTTTGCGTTTTTTTTTTTAAGGCTCCAACGATTTTGTTTTAACTTGCTACACCAACAACACATATAAAGAGTAATAAATTTTATTTGAAACATCCTTCTGGAGAAATTCATTTTTACAGCGGGTTTGGGGAGATGCTTTCCTGTAAACAGTTATTTCAGTGTCTTCACTTTTGTTACCTTCACTTTTGTTTGGACCTTTTTTCCCAGAATATTCATTTGGGGGGGGGGGGTAGAGGGAGCAATGAAATTGGGAAAAAAAGATCTTAAAAGAGAAAATTGTGGGAAGGTACACTGAATATTCCGATTAGGTACCACGATCCTATCCGACTCGAAGTTTTCTGTCAAAATCCATCAGCCAATGGTTTATTGGACCTGTTTTTTAAGGAATGCTGTTTTGTTTTTGTTAAATGTTTTTCAGTTATTCGCCATTTCTCGAAAAACGGCATTGTGCTTTTTGCTTAAATTAGGTACGTTTTCTATACCATCACTTTCAATTGTAATGTTTTCCAAAGAAATGTTTTATGAGGAGGGGTGAGGGAGCGGTGGGCAACTGAAAGCGCCAGGAACATTCTGCAAAACAGTTGGTGTCGATTTCTGGATAAATGCTGATTTTGTTGAAAATCAAAATTTTTGAAGCGAAAAAGATATAAAACGTACCTATAGTTTGTATAAGACAAAAATATTAATCACAACAAATAAACTCTTCTTTTTTATAAAGCCTATGTACTCGTAGATACTTACATAGTCTATGTTATCAAACTACTTATAAATCAACAAAGATGAGGTTGTAGTAGTAATGGAGGTATTCTGGAGATCACTAAATAAAATTTATGAGTTTACATTAGTAGGAATATGTTTGACAGTTATTACATTAGAAAATGATTGAAAACATATTAGTCTATTTTTAATTACCTTTCTTTACTAAGTGGAAAGATTTTTTGGAGCCGCTTTAAGGAGGAGGAGAAGAAGAAGAAGTTGCTAAATGGACAAGAGGAAGAGAGAATGAACTAGCCTTGAGGAATGTAATAAAATACCCTTAGAACTGTGTGGTGAGCAATGAGAAAGGGAAGACACTGTGTTCGGCGCAACAGGGAACAGGACTGAGAGAAGATTTGGGGAGGGGGAACCGGGCGGTAGTGTGTTTAGGCGATGATATATACCTTGGAGGATGTGGTGGACCACTAAAGAGTAGTTTGGTGTGCCCTATACAACTGAGGAGCAGAAGAAGATGGTCGCTGGAGCTTGGTTATACCGATGAGCAAGCTATTAATTTGTTTAGGGAGCGATTTCATTAATAATTATTTTTATTAAAGGAGTGTGTCTGTGCTTGCGCCGGCCTCGGCCGTTTTCATTTTTGTCGGCCTCTTTGTAGTAAATAAAAAAATCCCAGGCTCTTCACTATGTTTATATAGTAAAGTGGTGGTGCAAGGGTATCGTGCAGCGGCGTAGTTGTATCGCCAACAGTTCGGCTGTCATTTCTCCTTTTTACTATTATATATATTTCTATATACAATATATCTTATATAAATATAAGGCGAAGATAAAGGCGCCCGCTCAGTGCAATATGAATTCAAAGCCTCTGCTTGATAATGCTTAGTCTAACACTGCTTTAAATTTTTATTTTCATTTTAACTTACTGCTGTTAAGAGCAAGTATGATCGCAGTCCTGTAAAATTTTCTATAATGAGCTTTCTCCGGAAATAGACGTTTTAAAGCCCCCCGAGTTCGAAAAAGGGGTTTTCAGAAAGTGATCACTTTCTCTCCTCCCCTCACTCTGTCTGTCTTCTATCCATGGTCAGCATATCTCAAGTCAGAGAAAGTTCAAACTTGATATTTCGTTAAGTTCTATCTGGGGTTCCTTTCAACCGGAAGTACTACTTTACCGATAGATTTTTCTTTTACGACTTTTTTTCTCGGAAACGGCTATAAGATTTTCTTCAAAACTTGATACACTAACTGTACACAGCTATAACGATACATTAACGATTAACTGTGCCAATAAAGAGCTATAACGATACACTAACTGGACACAAAGAACTGTAACGTTTATTTGAAAAATTTTTGCCGGAAAAATGCATTTTAAGCGGGTTTTGAGGTCGAGGTTGAGGTGTTATGTTTTTCTCTAAAGAGCTAATTACTAAAGCTAAAGAACTATATTTCAAAAATATTTTGAACTATATGGAAAAAAATTAAAACAAAACCTAATTGTGGCTAAAAATATATTAAGACAAAAAAAGGATAGAGATCTCTTGAAAATGACCGAAACGTTCAGATGAGATACAAAAAAGATGTAAAAAATTTAAAATATAATTTTATAAAAAAGCTTAAAAATTTTTGGTGAAAATCATTTTCAACACATCAAGTTTTGAAATGAAAACAATACAACCATAGACTAAATTTAAACAAAGCCTGAAAAAAGAAACAAGAAGAAACTCTAGAAAAGCTCGTTTAATTTATTATATGGTTCTATCATCTGAAGTGCCCATGAACTTTCCCGGAGAAATGTTTAAAATAAAAGTTGTAGATCTTTGTAGTTGTAGTTGATATACTAAGTTTGAAGAAAATCGTGGGAGTCATTTTCGAGAAAATTGCAGAAAGTGAAAATACCATTCAGTAAAGTTGTACTTCCGGTTCAGGAATTTTGACACATAATCTACTGTCGGACCCCATGGCGCCTCAATACGTGGTATAATAATAATAATAATAATTGGGTATATCTGGAAAAAGAACAATACAGAAGACAATACATTATAACAAACATAATTAAACACCTAGTGTATGGAGTAAATCTCCCGTCTATACAGGTTTGCCAAACAAATTAAAAACCCACACTCAGTTAAAATATAAATACAAAATCGGTTAGCAATTAGAATAAAATAAATATAAACAAATGTATTCCTTTACATATAATATGATTATTAAACCCCGCAACAAGAAATTTCTGTAACAATATTTATATTTAATATAACTAGTACTTTATTTCAGTTGTCACCATTAAGTAATTACATAATACTGATTATGCTATTTTTTTGTCAAAATATTTCAACCGGTACGAGGATAAAACAGGACATATAGCAATAAAGTGAACTTACTACATCCTTCGCTTGACCTAGATTGCACAGTGAACACATCTGATTTGATTCTAGGTTGAACGGTCTAAAGTTCAAATTTAATGTTTCATTTCTGGCCTTCAAAATTATTTTATATTATTAAAATATTATTATCTGACATGTAATTACAATTATAATTTAATTTAGTTCCACGTCTCGATTTCATTGCAGCCTTTAATTTATTATTAATTCATTGAAGTTTCTTTTCCAAGCTTCTAAACAATTATTACTGAATTTTTCCAAATTATTTCATGCTCTCTACATAGATCATCCCACAACATAAACCACAGTAAATTTTTAGAAATAACATTTAAAGCTATCGTAACTGGGAGTCTAGCTTCTTACATTTCAAAACGTGTATTACCGGTGAAAACTCGATATCGAAAATTTGACACGATTATAATACTTTCTCTTCGTAGGAGTAAGAGAAAGTAAAAATTAAATGGTATCTGCCACTTGATAGTTGCATCATGCGTAGAATTCATTTTTCCCCACCCTACTACTACTCCCACTAACCCCTACTACCCCCACTACCTTATTATGACAAAACGTTCGTTCGCTTTTTCATGTGAGAAAACGTTCGTTTTGTTTTTAAACTAAGAAAAACGACCGTTTTTTGCCAAATAGGTGGCCTTTATTATTAAGGCAAATATTAATAAAAAAGAAAATTGAAACAACAAAACAGTATACGTGCGCGCCTATTATTAGCCACGTAAACGTACTGTTAACGTATATATTAAGCCAGTTCCACTGTACAGAAATATATGAGCCGTCAAAATCATTTTCACACTTGTTATTTTTCGTTATCTGAATAGAGTTCCGTGTTTTGTTTTAGTAGTATAAGAGAATTTGTATATTTTAATTGTGTTGCTTTAAACAGAATTCAGCTTATATCATTTAGTTCAGTTTGTAAAATGCCCAGAAAGTTTCAAATGTAACTTTTGGAACTTAAGGAGTGACCAGCAAGAAAAAATTTAACATCTTATATGATTTTATAAAAATATATTAACTATTAATAAATTTCCAAATATAAATGAGCAAGCGAATATTATATATTCTTAATTTGGTTCCACGTATAGACGTGAACCAATGTTCAGAGAAATGAAGTACCTCGAATCCAAGAAGCAAGCAGAACTGATGTGAATTAGATAAACAACTTGCATGTAAGTACAGCAGCAATTCATGGACATGGCGTTTTTATCCAAAACTATTCAGCATCAAATTTCGTATAAATGATTTTACGAAATGCGAAATACGGTATAGCATCTTATAGCTGCATCGGAAAGAGTCTAATGTCTGTGTTCGTAAATTTTTCTTGATTTTGTGTTAATTAAAGAAAAATAATTTAGTTACATTTGTTTATTAACAAATTTCTTAATTTTTAGTATTGAAATTGTCATAAAATAAGTAGTACCAAAAAGGTGACAATGACCTACGAACAGAACTTGAAATTCATTCTAGCCCCTTATTTATAAAAGCTTGCCTTCCGCTGATCTATATAATACTAATTTGAATTAAATGTGTTGCCAACAATGCGAGTTTGAAGAAAATCGATTGACCAAATTGTGACTTTATTGCTCAGTGTTTATCAGTTTTCTGCGATGTTCACCTTGCACCAGCACGGGGTCTCGTTAAACTTGGTCTCTAACGACATTACACACAGATCTATCATTTTTGTTTAGAAATTTTTCCGAGAAAATTTATTTAAGGTGGGGGGTGAGGGAGAAATGTAGTTGTGTAAAAAGAGCTTAAAGGCGAAAATCGCAGAAGCCCCAACTTAATATTCTGATTAGGTACTACAATGAAGAATCTGGTGATGCAACACTCTCACACACGACTTTCTCTTGCTAACAATGTTCACATTTTACTAACTTATTGATATAATTCTTTTTACCAAAACTGGAGTTACATAAAAATAATGTTGGCAGAGGTTATACTTGTTTACCTGAATTGTGACTTATATAGCAACTCGAGCCCACTGTCTCAAGACTATAGCACAATTGTGACGGTAATTAGAGTTCGAGTTCTCCAGAACCACCTAAAATCTTTTTTTTTGCGAAAAATGATACGGTCTTTGTTATCTATGTGCAGACAAAAATTCTCAGAGAAAGCTATCATGTAAATTCGCACTTCTAGTTAACCGATTTCCTTCAAATTTGTAAATCAGTATTGCCTTTTAATTTGATATTCCTTAATGTAATACTGGTGGTTCAACCATTCATTATACTGACATGGCACTTTAGAGAAACGCTTAAAGTTGCAGCTCCTCCCCAATTTGTTCCAAAATTCAATTTTCCTGAAAACGTTTCAAAATAAACCGACAGGTATTAGTGTATACAGTAAACCAAGTTTAAAGAAAATCGTTTGGTGCCATTTTTAGAAAATCACAAGGAACTAAGAAGAAGCAAAAACATTCAGCAAATCCGGTTTTGAGATACGTATTTTGTTCACACACACACACAAATAAAGACCTCATGCTAGAAACATTTTTTCATATCAGGGGAGCTGAGAATGTATTGTATTTGTATTGTCTTTGTATTGTATTTGTATTGTATTTGTATTGTATTTGTATTGTATTTGTATTGTATTTGTATTGTATTTGTATTGTATTTGTATTGTATTTGTATTGTATTTGTATTGTATTTGTATTATATTTGTAT